>MU182258.1:157811-179653 GCA_016904865.1 Pissodes strobi
TTATTATTATTATTATTATTATTATTATTATTATTATTATTATTATTATTGCCTTTTTAAGTCTGGCTCATAAAATATAAAGCTCAACTAAGTATTTTTGATATTCAACTATGTTTTAGATAAGAGACTACAAAATTATCAAACGTGATAGAATGCCAAATTGCTTTTGTTCAAAAATAGTTATTTATTTTACTAGGCAGCAAAGTAGTAGATTGACTGCTGCGGCTGATAGTTCAGGAATTCGGCTAAGGCAGTCAATCTACTTTGCTGCCGAGTTGAACATATAATTTTTTCTCCGATTGTTTATAATGATATATGTATATTGTATATTTGCAAATTATTACAATTCCCACAATCTTTTTATTTTTCCTGTAGTGATAAATTAAAACAAAATTTGATAGAAATCGCAATTGTTGGAACGGTTGGTTGCTATGGAAATGTATATGTCCATAAATAATTATAGTTTGACAACTTATGTCAAAAGTTTTATTCCCATGGAGACTAATTATTTTGCTGCCTAGGCAGGAAAGTACTTACTTTGCTGCCAAGGCAGGAAAAGTAATACTTTGCTGATTGATATGTGTGCACTGCAAAATTAATATTGGCTGTCAATCGGAGAAAAACAAATTTTACGACACATTATAATCAATTTACTTGATAGATTCAGATGATTTAAAGATCTTGAAATTGACAAAAAACTATATAGTAGACGTGATCCTTCATTCTAGAAATAAGTGTGTAGTGTGTAGTATCGCTGCAACAATAATGGTGATGTATATGTTTCAGGATTCATTGCCATATGGAAAAAAATGCAAGAAAGCCAATACTGGAGCTGAGGATGCAGAAATGGGTAAATGCTTAGAAGCAGTTGGCGTAGAAGCTGGCGATTCGAGAGATAAGAATGGCCGTAGCACTTTTCTTCCGCTTTATCCCAATAGTTTTCTTATTCCAGGAAAACTAGCCAAAGACTTCTGGTTTTGGAGTTACACATATTACCCTTTTAAAAGTGTACGTAAAAATTATGCTACTTAATTAATAATCTTCCATACAATTTTCTTTTCCACATTTTCTCTACTGATTCAGATGATTCTCAAATTGTACAAAAAATATTTGATTAAAGGGTTAACGATTCCGATTTACATTTTGAAGAGAAATTTTAAATTAAAAAGAACTTTCAAATTCACGAACTATATTAAGCTATTAACTGTTAGAAATAAATAACAGACCCATCGAAGCATCCAGTAATTTTTTTGAAATTGGCTCACTGTAGCAAACTTTTATATAGTGTATTTTAGTTCTAAAGCGGAAACAGTTATACAATTTTGAAAAACAAAACAGTGGCTTACAATATTTTTCTATAAAAATATTTTTATGTTGGCTCTTTGCACGCCACTGGTAGATGTAAAAATATGCCCATAGGTACATCTTCTTAAGAAACACTAACTTGTGCCGAAATATATTGTTTCAACTATAAGCAGTTTCGAAATACTTTAGAAAATGTTAGGCACCCTGCATCTTATATACGAAACAATTTAGTTTTTGGCTTCTTTCTTGCTAAGGAATCTTGTGTTAAAATCTGAAATACCCTAAATCTAATGTATTGTGCAAAGGAATTCACACTAATCACGTTTTTAAAATAAGTACAAAACATATAAAGAATGACTTTTTCTTGTAAACTTATTTTTTTTCATTTGTCCCCTTGTAAGTCCTTCGAAGACATATATTTGTTGAAAATATTTCTGACACCTTCAAATGGGTGTCTTCATTTTTTCACAAGTCCATATGAATAATGTTGACAACAAAGTATACCTATATGAAATAAAAAAATATATATATTTATTTTCAATGTTAAAGCTTATATATTCTATTTTTAATCACATGTTGTCTTTGGTTATTAGTTACTGTACATCAGGTCGTAAGCTAAACATAAAAAACGCATATTAAATGTTTGCTTATCAAAAAAGATCACAACTCGATAGCTTTTTTATTAAGCTAAATAATCTGGTAAGCAAAGGTTTTTTCCAAAAAAAAAAGTAGAAGTTTTTTTCTCACAGGTTCTATATATTATGTTTTTTGGGGTGCTGAATCCGAATCTGAGGTTTGCCACCTCGCCAGGCGTAGGCTTCACAAGGAAAATTGCAAAAAACCTCAAAATTTTGCATTTTTCACTTTTCTAACTATAACTCTAAAACTAAGCGTTTTTTTTATTATAACTATGATAGGTATACCAAATTAAAGTAGACAAAATTTCCTACAAAAACGTATAATAACTCTAAAAACTGGTCAATCCAAAAACGTCGTTAGATCTTGTTAAAAAAATTGCATTTCTTGACTTTACGGTAAATAAAGCTGACATTTAAGGAATTGTCAAACGTGAATGAGGTCCGTATGATATGGTCAACGAGCCTTCTAGTTCAAACGAAATAGTAGGGACTATTCTTAATTCAAGGGGAAGAAGGTTTTGATAAAAGCAAGTATCTATTTAGAATAAATTTGTATTTACACAAAATAAGCAAAAACACCATTATTTAATAATTTTCATATTCATTCGTCCTCCTCATCTGTAGAATTATCACATGAAGCAACGAGAATTGACAGTTTAGATATCTATAATAGAATCCATGTCGTTCATGTTCATTCTTCTTCCATGTTTCAAATTTTTTTTCTTGCTCATTACTATAGCATCTGTAAAGACTCGGATAGATTCTGTAATTAGGTCATCAACATTATCTATAAAAGTATCTGGTGCAGGGTACTGTGCCAAATTGTATACTTGAGAGCGTGCATCTTCAACAATAATAGCAGCTGCTGTTTTAAAAATCCTTATCCTTTCTTCTTTCTCTGACAACCTCTTCTGATATCAAGTATCAGTAATAATCTTGTAACATGTAGCCTTAAAACACACAATATAAGGCATATTGGCTGTTGGGACTCACTGTTTTCAAACCGTAGTTGGTTCAAGTGAAACACTGAACACTTATTTTTTGTTCGAAGGAGCATTTATTTTACTACGTTATATTAAAATCGATAGAGAAGTGGATACAAAAATTGATCGACATGAACCTTAAGACGGTCGTAGATTGTCTCTGTCTTCGAACTACTAAAATGATAACATATGGGCGTTGGCAGAACTTAGCAATTTTGCCAAATCAACTTAACAAAAAATACTTACGATTAAAACTGAATCAAAGGATAATCTTAAAACCTAACATTGGCTGTTATATATCATTATATATGATATATATCGTTGCCATCCTTCTCAAGGAGGCGCTGTTTTATTGTTCTCGGGTGAGGACAGTCACCTTCAATCTCATTTATTAGTTCGTCAATTGTAAATTGGCATTTTTCAAAACTGTTTTCAAGATATTTGAAAATATATTGCATTTCTCCATCCACATCACTTCTAGGTCTACCTTGCGTTTTTATTTGGCGTCTGGGGAGGTATAGCTCTTTCATGCATAAAAATGGTATTGAGCATCAGCAGGTGGCAAATCATGCACTGAACGTATACGATGCAAAATAGCATGCTCGGCTTCATCATTTCGATCTTTCAGCAATCTTTTTATGTTTTTACCTACAGTACATTGAGTCACAGGGTACACAGGATTGCGGCGTTCTGGTGGCTTTTTAATTTGTTTGTTTAAATAATCATTTGGATATTCCTCCCCACATATAAAACAGTGGGTCTTAGATGATAATTGAACAATATTTGAGCGAAGTGCAGATGAAATACTACTTTGTGTATTCCTCTTACGAGCAGCATTAATAAATTTTTAATTAGTATATCTCCTCCTACATTTTTCAACCTTCATATCTCAATTCTTAGCAATCTTACATCTATTAAACGAAACTATTTTACCATCCTCTTGACCTCTACTTGCTACAATGAAATCGCCCAACCCCTTTTCCTTCACTACAGTCGTTTTGGTTACATCATCAAACGCTCCGTCACATATGATACACTCGCGGGACATTTTAAGCGGACTAATAACTTGTTTTATTGTTTTGTTAACAGTTACACGAGACCAACTAAACTGTATGGACTGGTAGTGTTTCTCGGTGGCATCGAACTTCCGGTGTTGGTGGAGGGGGGGTCCAAAGTTCACAAAAGAGTATACCAGGACTTCCTCAGACCCTTGTGACGCCTGCAAATGTATGCCTCATTAAATAACTTTATTATTATTATTATTATTATTATTACTCAATACAGTGAGACTTTTTTATGACGCAATATAAGGCCTTAGAAGTTATTAGCACACCCAGTATCCAATGGAAAGGTGCCCATGTATCATGTATCATTTTAAAATTAACACACATTTATATTGCTGTCAAATCAATAGTGACAGACCAACATCTGAAAACGATTGAATAAACCTTGATACACCGGGTCCTCACTACCGATGTATGTGCCTATATGGTGCCTATGTTGCGTCTTAAAAAAGACTCACTGTATATATACAGATAAAAATGTAACAAATTTTTGTCAACTTTAATTTTGTATATGGTTTGCATGATCGAAAAACGCTTATTTTTCGAGTTATAGTCAAAAAACTGAAAAAATGTTAAATTTTGATTTTTTTGCGATTCTCGTT
Organism: Pissodes strobi; assembly: GCA_016904865.1. Taxonomy (NCBI): domain Eukaryota; kingdom Metazoa; phylum Arthropoda; class Insecta; order Coleoptera; family Curculionidae; genus Pissodes; species Pissodes strobi. The sequence continues at coordinate 162,404 of MU182258.1, forward strand.
GTTAAGCCGTCGCGTCGCCTGGCGAGGTGGCAAACCTCAGATTCGGATTCAGCAGCCCAAAAAACATCAAGACCCGGTAAAAAAAAACTTCTAAATTTTTTCCTGGAAACGCCGTTTCTGAACCTTGGATGACTGAGCTAAAACTATATAAAATTGAAAAGAATACATGCAGGTTCTACGCAGCAACTTTATTTTACCTAGTTAATAGGTCATGAAATTGTTTGGTCGTATAATGTACAAAGGTATTTTTTGAAAGAAACACGGATAAAAATTACTTTTAAAAATATAATTGAGGGAAGTTGCCTAATTTCGGATACTGGTTTGAAATAACCACAAAATTCTTAGAAAAAGGAATATATGAATACATTTTCTTATGCAACTTGCATGCCATGGGTTGTAATGAAACAGGAGTTAATGTAAACAAATATATTACCATTGTCGTTTTTTTATAATGATAATACTAAACCAAGTACATTTACATTTAATTAAAGAAGATGATCCTTGTTTCGGATAGAGTGTCCGAAATTAGAGCCAATTTTTTGAAAACAGATTACTAAACTAAATCTCCAATCAAAAGTCACATAAATAGTTTTTCTTCTTTTCTGAGCTAGCACATTCTCACGTGACAACATAAAGCACTTCATAAAACTGCTCACATCCTGCTTCTTCAGAGAATAAACTTTGCAAAACATCCATTCTGTCTGTGTCCTTATCATCTACGTCCATATCCGAATCGTCATCCAACGCTGGTTCTCATTCATTCCCTGTCTATTTTTTCGGGAAGTTGTATTCGTTATGATTCCTTTTACAACTTTCTTTTTATTGGAATTTGCTAATTCAGAACTTAGTTTTAGTTTTTTACCTTTTCTTTTAAAAAGCTATTGTTCTCGCAGGCTTTCTTCAAGTTCGTCTTTATATGGAGTATTAGTGACCACGTGGCTAGAACCTAGTCTAGTTTTTTTCCTTTATTAGATTCTGAAGTTCCACGATGGAAAGGTAACGGGCTAACGTCCTCCACTTTTTGTATGTTTATGTTCGACACACACACAAAAGGAAAATCCTATAACACCCAACGAGCGGTGCGTGTGCGGAGATGACGGTAGGCATTGGACTTGAAGCTCTGTAGGCTGTAGTTTTCGACAAAGACGTGACTCGGATGTTTATTCCAGAGCGAGGCAGTTCTCCAGAAAAAGATGTCCTGTAACAGCGACGTCCTATGTAACTCCATCGTATGTTGATGGACAACTTGTGTCTAAAGGGTGTTTCTATTTAGCACAACTCTAGGCGTAATCATAAGTGCCAACTCGTTCGAACACTTTCCATAGTAGTATCGATAGTAAAGAGATAGGTCCTCCATTTTTCTTCGATGTTCAAGGCTATCAAGACCTTTAGTCAACTCTGTCATCCACAAGCGACGGACTGCTCTCCTCTGTATGGAATCCAATATATTGAGCAAGTATTTGGGTGCCGAGCTCTACACATGGAAACAGTATTCTAGATATGGCCTTATCTGGGCCATATAGAACAGTAAGAACTGATGTGGTGTATACAACTTTTTGCTCTATAGAGTGCTTCTAGATTTTGTGCTGCTGCATTGGCGATTTTAGTGACGTGATTACGCCAAGACGTGTTGACGCTCAGCAAGCTTATGGATAAGGCCAGAGTCAGTGTTTGTCCTGTCATCGATAAGTCAGGTTCTGTGGTGTTGTTTTTTTTCGAGACAACCGCTTGTCTTTTCTGCGTTAAACTGGGCATTGTTGTCCTCACTCCATTCGACGATGGCGTTCATATCCTCATTCAAGGGCGTCGCCAGCATGAGAGCTGGGGGGGGGGCTATCCGAAATTTTAACACTAAAACCAAAGTCGAAAAGATTTTTCTATTTTGCGTTCAAAATGATTCCATTTCGATACGCAAAGGAATGTCGAAAAGAACCTCTTTTCGATACGGCTTTTGTTGACTGGTTGCTAGGATATTAACAAAATTATATAAATAATTAAGCGGCACCGCATTCAATGTGATTTCTAGTAATTAAGACGTCAAAAATGACAATATGGCTGCGTAACTGCTGATCGGGACTAGAATAAATTAATGTTTTTCATTAAAAAACCTGCAAAATAGAAAAAATGGGCACGTTAGGAAAGCGGGTCGTTTCCTAATTTCGTGCTCGTGCGGAAAAATATGGTCCTTTAAAACTAGTATCTTAATATACTATTTTCTATTTTGTGTTCAAAATGATCCCATTTCGATACGCAAATGCCTGTCGAAAAAAGGTTATTTTCGATTTAACAAAATTGTTCAATATCAAGGCTCACTAGCAAAAATTTCGACACCGCTTTGAATGGGATTCCTACTAATACAGACGTCAAAAGTTACAAGATGGCCGTCCAACTTTTGATCGCGACTAGAATAAATTAATGTTTTTCATTAAAAAACCTACAAAATAGAAAAAATAGTATAAAATACACGTTTTAAAAGACATTTAGCGCACTCGCACGTTACACCCTACAAGCGGGTCGTTTCCTAATTTCGTGCTCGTGCGAAAGAATATGGTCTTTTAAAACTAGTATCTTAATGTACTATTTTAAATGTTTGTTAGGTTAATATAATAGATATCTTCTAGTTTTTGAGGTGAAGCAACTGACCCCCTGCCCCGCCCTCACGACGCCCATGTCATCATTGATGGCAGCAACCTGATTTTCTTGATCGCGTTGGGAACGAGTATCGATCATTGGAGTATGCGACATGAATGAGGATATAAGAGTGCTGTCGTCTGCAAAGCTGTAAATAGAATTGTTTGCTCTGTCTAATAGATCGTTGATATAGAGCAGGGACAGTGTGGGAGATAATACCTATACACCCTTTAGTAACTCTGGCATTGATTTTAAATTCCTCCGAGAGATGTTCATCAATACCAGCTCGGATGCTTCGATCCCTTAAGAAATACCTTACCTAAATAAGCTTACAAATTTCAGCTAAGATTTTGCTTTAACCACATTTGGATTTGCTGAGAATAAGAGGTTTTAAAAGGTCACATAAATGATAGAGGTCCAGGGGTTGCATGTTTTGTTAGGTATGAGGTGGTAGTGTACACAATGTTGTGACGTAGTTTGTTCGTGCAATTTCCTCAATATCTTGTCCCAAAACGCGGCTTCGATATGCAAAAGAGCTGAGGACTCTAGCTTGACAAGCCAGTATAAAGTCCTCGGTCTCCGATCTCAGACCACTCGACCTCAAAAACGCAAAGTAAGCTTTTCAGATAGGCCTTACTGGGCTATGATGTTAAAGAAAGCACCATGCACGGCCTTCTCCTTGTATCTTTGTAATAGCATGCTGCACTCTGGGCCCTGATCTGGGTGCCTAGTTGGGCGGGGCTCAATTCGGTTAGCGACTGTGGGTTTCGCCGCTTGGGGTCGAAGCAGAGACCGACTTCATCGGCCGTTTTCTCCGCCTCTTTGAAAATGAATCCTTCTGCGTCGTGCATCTCATGGACACGAACCATCCTCAGTAGACGATCAGAGCTTTTTAGAATCGCACATCCTATACTCATTACCACTCTTTATGGACAGTCCAAGCTCAGAAGGCCGTGACCACATCCCTCTCCAGGTCACTGGAGAAGTATAGCCGCTGAACAAAATGTCCCTGTTCAATTACTAGCTAAGTATACGTCTCTCCAACCCCCAATTTTGAAATGGTCTTGCCATCCACCAACTGCACGTCTTCTCCATAACCCTCGCATCGACCTCTCTTGAGATGTATCAAGAAATTTGTCCAGCCCAAGCTCCATTCCCACTGCGTGCGTGTATTCCTTCACTATTCGGAGAGATAGTTTGAAGTCTCTTTCCCTCGCGGTGTAGATCTTGAGGTCATCCATGTAGGACAGATGTATAACCTTACGACCATGGTTGTGTGAGGCGCTACTCGGGAATCTACTTCGGCCCCTCTGTTGGTTGAGATTCAATTTTGCCTTTACCAAGACTCTCAGCAGGCCCCTGGGCTTCCTTCATCTTCCTCCGTCCGAAAACGTACCCTTGCAAAACCCTGGCTGCGTAATCGGACCGCGCAGTTTCGAAGCCGTGCGCTGTGACGGTCCCGTGTTCTGGATGTAAAAATATGGTTAATTTATTTTCAATATAATATTTCGTGGATGTATCTTTAAAGACAGCGCCGAAGCTATCTATAATTGAAAGCGTTAAAGTCGAAAATTTGCCTAATACCTATACACAATATACATACAAAATTTCAATACATACATAAGCATACCTATATTAAATGCCATGCTGCCTCGTCTTAGGCTCGCTGCTGTTACAATTTATATAGAGAATTGCTAGTGAACCTGTTGCGCGGTAACTGCCCATATAAATTGTAACAGTAAAGAAGTTTCACTTCAACATTTAAGACAAGGCAATATAGGTATGTTTATTTATGTCTTGACATTTTAAACGTGTTGCGCGGCTACTTGATATGACTTCTATTATAACTTAAGTTATAACCTTTTATTATATCCTTTTTTTTTTTCAAATGGCAACCTAGGTCACGTGGTGGCTTTATGAGAAGGTCATCTAAAACTGAATCAAATACTGCCAGCAAAGTAGGAGTTTACTGATTTCGATACAGTAAAGTCCAGTACATGTTAGATGCTTTATTCTGATACATTCTCTCCTTCAAATACCCGCAAAGAAAAAATCCAATTGTGTGAGACGCAACGACCTTGGTGGCCATTTAATTAGACCCCATCGACCTATCCAGTGATTTGAGAAAATTTCATTTAATTATCTTCATCGTTCAGTGTGAGTAGGTTATTTCACAAATTTGAAAAGAATGAGACAGCAAGGGTTTTACCTAAAACGGGCCGACCACCCGCCTTAATTGAAGATAGAAAAACTTGATATATACCTATCAGTAAATGAAACTCTGCATTGTTCAACTAATACCTTAGCGCTTAATAACGATATCAGCAGAGCTTCTGTACAGCAATAGGGAACTTGAACATTTTTTTTTATTTCTTTAATATATTTGCTTACCTATAGAGACAGCACACACCAAATATCAGCCCTCAAATCGCAATATTTAATTTGCAATAAACAGTTAAAGTTGTGACCGCAAGCATTTCATTTTAAACGACACGTGACGTCATGCCGCTCGTTCGATCGAAAGGCAGTCATTGACATATTATCTTTAAATGTCAGTAAAGGCAGTTCAGCAGCCACAAGTACTTAAATATTTACGTTTATTATTGCTTGTCGTTGAATTGCCATGTTATAATTCGTGTCGATTTATACTTTAATCTGAAAGATTAAGACTAAGACAGTAAGTCAGTTAGTTTTAACACCGCGAACTTCAACAAGAGAAAAACTTTCGGCGTTTTTTATGTAAGATACCAACATAAACATATCCACCAGTCATTTTGAAAGATTTAAGACGTTCCCTGCTCTGCCGTCCGTCAGGCGGGACGACAAACGAGCTACTTGACGTCACAACCGGTCCTAGCCATAATTTGAATTATGCAGTTTTTAATTGCTTATATTTATTATACAAAAATAAAAAATTAGTTTTTTTGAGAACTGTGGTTCTTTTAATAGTATTAAATTATGTTTGTGAGTAATATTTTTCAAATTTAATTTTGATGCAAGTTCCCCATTATTAAAGAGCCGGAAGTATTCGCCATACAAAGTGTATATCGTACAGGAACTTCTTGAGGATGACTAGGATAGGAGATTACAATTATGTGAATAAATGATGGAAAGATGTGATGAAAATAACATATTTTCTCAAAATATTCTCTTTTCCGACGAGGCTAATTGTTTTAAATGTAATGGTTAGTAGACATAATTATCGATTCCGATCTGATCAAGATCCACAGTTGATACTAAAACAGAGTTTTATCCACAACATAGATTTTGCACTCGACTCGCGTTTCTCTAACATTGCTAGCATCATCAGGAGATGATTAAGTAAGCTGCAGCTTACCACTAAACGCACCTAACACTTAAAAACAACGTCACTAAGATCATTCAGCTTAATGCAAAATAATAATGGCAGTGACTTTGAAGGGGTTTTCCCAAAGAAAGTACAAGAATAAAAGCAGCATCGCTAGCCGTAGATGATTTGACAGGGTAAACAACCTACCCCCGACTGAGTGTTGTACACGCAGGCCGAACGTGCTGTACGTATAGAATGAGGCAAAACGCGTCTAATATAACATGTAGAATGAAGAAATATTGAAATAAAAGTTTTATGCATGTATATGTGTGTTGCCCGGACGCGGACATCAACAAAACATTTAGGCCATGCATCAAAAAAAATGTCACGAACTATTCACACGAGACGGCATACTATATCTAGATAGATCGCGAACTCAACACACCATTGCTAGTTAAATATCCCACAAAAGGTGCTATATCACGCAACGAGTGTTGACAGGCAACTGAAGAAAAATGTTGACAAGCAACATGTATTGAATGTATCGTCGTGTAGAGTATCTGATTTAAATACACGGGGGCAACATCCTAGCGATATATCACTCGCATGTTATATTGATGTCATGTAGCGCCGTGAGGATAGGGCCTTAGGCGGGCACAAATCCTACTCTACCTTACATACAAGATATTTTCTCAAAAAAGAGTCAGAGTGGAAATTTAAGATTTGGCACGTTTTTAGAGGCTGCCGACGCTCATTTGTGTTACGTTTTCGAGTTATTACGACACAAGTGTCATTTTAGAAAAATTTATTGGATACACGTGAACAAAATTAAACAATTTAGATGAAAATTTCTGGACACATTCCTTTTGAGGGCCTTCCAAACTTTGTTGAAATCGGTGAAAATCGGAATATTGCAAGTACTTTTTGGAGAGATATATTTTTGGAAAAGGGGTTGCTTTTGATCATTCTAGCGCTCAAAAAAACTGCGAGGATCAAAAAGCTGGACGACATTTCGATAGGGAATTTAGAGTAGAAAAAGTGTCTAAATACTTGTCTGCTTCGAAAATGTTCGGGGACATAAAAAATGTGGAATATTACATTTAAAAAAAATGCGCCTACACTTTTTTGGAACACCGTGTATGTACATTAAAACAAAAGCATTTGTAAAACAGATGACACAACTTTGGTTTTTCTAATTTCAACAATATGTAGACATCGCACATAATATTAGGTATTATTTGCTATTTTTTATGCATATAAACTAGGAATTAATAGGTAAATATAGTGATGGGCATAACCGGATTATTTTGATAACCGAATTATCTGTATTCAAATAATATTAATAACCGAATGATTATTTGAATAATCATTCGAATAAATTCAGGTTAGCGATCGCAGCCGGTTAGGAAGGAGGTTCAGCATCATCGGCATCGTATTCGTAACGTAACTCGTACCTGTAATTATCTATTGTCTTATTAAGTATGGCTTAATAAATAACAATAGAATAATATTTGATTACGCAATATTATTGAACAAAATAAAATAAATAGCATTTTACGTTTTTAAATCAAAAATACTTAAACTCCAAAATATGATCCTTGGATGTGTTGATTACATGTAATGAACATAATTATTAAAAATTTACTTTGCAAAAAAGTCTTTCTCTCTGGCGATGTATTTATAGTACTATAATAATATTAATAATTAATAGTACATATATTGTTATAGTTAAATTACGACTTATGTATTGCTCTATTGCTCCTACATTCCAAATTCTAATCTATAACCTAAAAACTAAACAAACATGAAAAATGTTTATGCAAATATTAAGATTAAATATTCCTAATTAATATTAAATCTACATACTATATAGTAAACCATTAACAATACACCTACTAATACTAATAAAAAAAGTTATAATATACAAATACAAAGTATCTACTCTTAATCTTAACTTAATATTCGCTATTTTTCAACCCCCCAAGTTCGGCTTCCACAATTCCACATCCTACCGGTACATTTGAAATTTAAAAACTCATCTTTTATTCGAGCTGAAACATCGAAACTTGCTTCATAACATAACTAAATTAAAACCGCTTCTTGCTCGTTGATCATTCGACGGATCGACGCGACACCGAAACTTGTCGTTATACGTCGGGCTTGTTCCTTCGTAGTTCGTATTTGAATTCGTACGTATGAGGTTCAGGTTATTTTTCATTCGAATACTTGTGGAATGAAAACCGAATAATACAGGTTATTTTAATAACCGGATAACAGGTTATTTTTCATTCGAATAAGCCCATCACTAGAATATAACTCGGGCTAACCCTGATTAACTAAAGTAGACGAAATTAGCTCAAGCTAAGCAAACCCAAACCCATATTAACCGAAACTAACCCAACTAACCCAAACTATATTGTAACGAGACATTCTATCGATTTCCGAATCTTAATTTTATTATTTCTGTATATACCATGTTGTGTAAAAGCATTTATTATAAAATGGTAAAAGTAAAAAAAGGAGAGACAGAGTTATACATCGTTTTTTTTATGGTAGTGGCACACACACTAAAGGGAGATCCTATGGCGCTCGATGAGCGGTGTGTGCGCGAAGATGTTGATTGACACGGTTCTTGAATAGTTGTAGGTTGTAATAAGGGGAAAACAGATGTCCTGGGAGTGAGTTCCACAGTGATGCAGTGCGCCAGACAACGGAATTCTTGTAAAGCGATGTTCTTTCCAGTTGTACGATGAACTGGTGCGCTCTTGCTGTCTGTCGTGACTGTCTGACAGGCGTTATCTGGGGCAGGATGAGGCGGGCGAAATCCTGGGAGCATCTGCCGTGAAAGTATCTGTAAAACAGGGACATCTCGGCCACATGTCTGCAGTGTTCCAGACTATCCAGATTCCGGGTCAACTCCGGGTCGCCGACAAGACGCACAGAATCTGAATGGAATCCAGCAGCTTTAGGGTGTGGTTTGGTGCGGCAACCCAGATGTGTGAGCAATATTCTAAGCACGGTCTTATTTGCGCTTTGTAGAGCAAGAGCAACAGCTGCGATGTATACAGTTTTTTTTGTTGTGAAATAGCGCACCAAGCTTCTGGGATGTGTCCATCAACTGCTACGTGCAGAGATCGGTTCTTAAGGAAACTGGTAAGCCAGCTACAGAGAGAGGCTGGCAGTCCGAAGGACGGCAGTTTGTTGAGCAGTCCGTCATGCCAAACTCTGTCGAATGCTTTCGAAATATGCAACGCAATAGCTCGAGACTCTCCAGAGTTCTCAATTTCCCTACTCCATATATGAGTGACATAGGTCAATATATCTCCTGTCAAACTCTCTTTGCGAAAGCCGTATTGATTATGGCTGATTATTCTGCCTTTATCGAGGTACTTGAGTAGTTGCTGATTGACTACACGTTCCATGACTTGAGGGCCTTTTCTGAGACAGGTTGCACTCGATAGACTTTCCAATAAGATGGGTAAATCCCTTTTCCGTAAGACAGAGAAAAAAGCCTGGAAAAAACGGGTGTTAGTTCGTTGGCGCCGTTCCTTAACACGATGGCAGGTATTCCGTCCGGTCCTGATGTCTTTGCGTATCTAGTTCCTTAAGGATTTATACGAATATCACGGTGATGAAACTTGACTTCTGCCGTGGTAGTGTTGATGTTCGATAAGGTTGGGAGAGCCGTGCCTTGGGGGACGTTTAAGGTAGAGTGCGATGAAAGCATTTTGGCGAGCATGTTTGCTTTTTCTTTGGCTGTTGTCGCCGTGATGCCACGTTCGTCTGTCACACTATGCAAGCAATGAAAATATCACTCTGGTACGTGGTCCACAGTGCATATTTTTTAAGACTAGACAATATACAGCAGGAATCAAAAAATTGGTTATTTTATGAATTAATTTTTGCCGACTTCAGATTTTGGAAACAGATGTTTTTTTTTTAATTCTAATGATGGCGGAAAAGATTTATGATATTTTAAAGGTGATATTTCAAATGAGCTTTCCCATCCATTACTAATCTGATCTCAAAATGTCAAATCAGTAAGGATTTACGAAGATTTAGTATGATTGGTAAATAACTAATTATTTATCCAGTAGTAGCTTCACATATATAATAACTCTGTTATCTTTACAGATATTAAGTATAACCCTGTTACCTTTAACTGTAAACTGTCTTGCATTATATTTTTTGTAGCCTATCTATATCTATACCATTATTTTAAATATAATTTCATAGCTGCTATTTAATACACTTTTTTGTTACAAGTATCCGCGCGAATGTTGCTACAGGCATTATTAAACAAACATGTACCCTCAAACTGTCTTGCATTTAAATTTTTGTGGCCTATCTATATCTAAGTATACCATTATTTTAAATATGATTTTATAGGTGCTGTTTAATAGACTTTTTTGTTACGAGTATTAAAGGACCCGCGAGAATGTTGCTACAGGCATTATTAAACAAACATGTATCTACCCTCCTATGGCATTAAATTTGGGTTGTTTTAACAATTATTTAATGTTAATAGTAACATATAAGTATGTTATTAAGAATTGTAATTCAGATACTGGTTTACAACTTGTTCTCAGAATATTCTGTGAAATGCTAAATACATTAATTTTTTTTTTGTATTTTAGGGTTTAGAATGTTGCTCAGACAACCTCATTTCAGTTCACTATGTTGTCCCCGAGAACATGTACCTATTGGAGTACCTTATTTATCATGTCAAAACGTTTGGATTATCATACAACTCAACATTTAATGCAGTTGTTTTTGGTGGTAACAGTAGTACAAGTGATGACTTTAAAACAGTCACAGATGCTGTCCCAGTAAATACAACAGGCGCAAACATTGCAGACAGAAAAGGTGAAAATTCAGATAAAAGAGCTAACAATTCGGATACAAAACCTGATAATTCAAATACGAAAGCAGATAATTTAGATAAAAAATCCAGATGACTATACATAGCCAAAGCATCATGATCTGGCTACGATTTAATTTTGTTAAAACCATATAATATTTTAAAGATTTTTGGTCGAACTGCAATAATTTTATTTTTAGTATGTACTTATTACATAACGACTAGCTCTAATTGTTTATTAGAACCTTAATTTCAAAGTGCCCACTTTCTTCGACGCGATATGTCTTTAAGTTAATATTAATATTCGGTATATTTTCACGCGTTCCAAATTAATTTTGGCTTAGCCCCCCTAAAAACAAATATGATTTTTTTTGAAAATGTTTTTCGAATAACTGTTTACACTACTTGATTACTGTAACATTTAGATTAAAGCTTTGGTACGGTGTAAGCGGAACTAATGATACATTATTTCAGAAGAGAAACTATTAAAGAAACGTTTTCTAAGGTCTTTAAAAAATAGATACCAACGACCCAAATAAACCCACACCAGATGCGAAAGCGCTCGCCTTAACGCATGAAACAAGAACTCGTTTAAAGCTCCGCCTCCTTGGGATGCCCAGCCATCCGACGAAATAGTCAGGGCACGCTCTAGTGTGATTCTAAACGCGAGTCTTATGGTTTAGTCCGAGAGCGTTTCGAAAAATAATTAATTTTTATTTTATTTTTATTGAAAATGCCTAGTTATAAGTGCCTTTATTTGAATTGTTCTACTAGAAGCGGTGGCGAAGAAGCATTATCTAAATTACCCCGCGATTCTTAAAGGTATGTATAAATGTTGTTTAATGCACACTTATTTCCAAAATTATTGCATATTTTAAAATCGAATAAGCACGAAATTCAATTAAATCTGAAAACTGGCAGATACAATGTTACAGTTAAATATTTTTTTACTGAGGAATGTTTATAAATAGTAACAAAGCCACTGATAAAAATAAATTTAATATTGTGTACATTTTTGATTATAGGTTTAAGGCTTGGTTTCAAGCCGCTGGAAGCTGAAGAAAAGCCTGAAGGGCCTGATCCAAAAATCGTAATTTTGTCTGGTAATTTTATTACAAATCTATATCAGTTGACCGACACTACGACAATCGAATATTAAATCATAATTTACAGTACGACAAATGAGAGAACCTGGCTGGAGAGAATGCGATCAGAAAACTTGCAGAAACCTGAATTTTTCGATGCCGTCAACTGCGCTGACCTCAGGTAGGCGGCGGACAGTTTCCTGATTGGCGACAGATTATTTACGCATTCCTCCTCTGCCCCTTCAGGCGTTGTTAAGGTTCTTTCACTTGTCGCACTGTAATTTCTCTACGAAAATCCAACTAATGTTATACAGTGTTCGCCAGAATATTGGCTACATATGGGAACATTTTTTATTATTAAGATATCGGAACTTTTGTTTTAACCAATCAATTCTGCATGTCTGACAATCTAAAAAGCAGAGCTCATATAGCAACGAATCACGAAACACGAATCACGAATCGTTGTTTTTACAAATTCGTGAAAAGTGACCATTTCATACGAAGACGAAATTCGTAGACGTCTCTAGGAAATGTCAAATTTTCACTGTGACATTTACCTTTGACGATAGGTTAGGAGGGTTGTGTTTCCTTTTTGTGTTTTTCAAAATTAATAATTAATATTCTAATATGAATGTATTTTATTGCCGACATATACGTAGACGTGTAATAGGAGCTTACTTGTTGCTTAAGATGCGACAAAAAAGAATAATAGGAATAGGTCTATTGATGTCTGTGAGATCTTTAAGCAACGGTGGTCGCATGGAGTATCTCATAATTTCGTGCAAAAAATTAGGGTAAATGAGGAGAAAATATTTAGGAACTACCATAAAATGTCTTTGAAAGACTTCGATTTCCTTGTGGAAAAGATTTCTCCATATACAAAAAAAAATACCACACCCGAGAGCCAATTTCAGCACCAGAGACGTTATCTCTTACACTTAGATATAGGTATATTTTAAGATAAAACTTTTATCAACAGCCGTTAATATTATTGGTACAGTAGAGCGTCAATATCAACCGTAGTTCATTATTATTTTCATATTTTATTTTAAGATATTTAGCTGCCGGTTGTCATAAAGAGCTTATCTTATAATAATTATAAAAACAAAAAATATCTTATTTACATAAAACTCTTCACATATCATAGGTAAATATATAAGAGCGAATCAAACATCATACATACGAGAAAATAACGAAAACAAATCAAAACTAAATTAATCTAACCTAAAAACCAATATGCAAACTGTCAAGTCGGCCGAAATTTTTCACGAATTCGTAAAATCTTGAAATGAACTCAAGTTTCCCGCGCCGTAGATTTTAAATTTCACGAATTCGTAAAATCTTAAATTATGCACCTGTCAACTCTCCCGTCAATTATTCTGACCAATGGCGTTAAAATTCGTGATTCGTATTTCGTGATTCGTTGCTATATGAACTACCCTTAAAATATGCCATGTGCTTACTGTCATGGCGGCAAATTTGAAAAATTCGACATGAAAAGGTAAAAAGTGGGGTTAGTAACGAGATATTGAAAAAAGTTATTTGAAAAAAGGGTTTAGAATGAGATTTTAGACCCGTGTGCCAATTTAAGATAAAATTTAATTAAAATACGAATTTCCATATTTTTTACGATATTGTGTATATTGAACACTTAGAGTTTTTCGACAGTTTTATTACAACACTACATTATTGACTATTATTGACTTTTCATATCGTGACGTAATTTTATATTTTTTTATCATTCTTGCGAAGGATTATTGAAACTCGAATGTGCCAGCTTGACAAGCTGATGGCCTAGGCCAGCGGTGGCCAACCTCCGGCACGCGTGCCACAGGTTGGCACGCCTGACCCTCTAGATTGGCGCGCCAGGTTTTCCACAAACAAAGCAAAAATGACAATATGCTTAAATAAAAGTTGCGCCCAACCCCTCCCCCTCATTTGCCATTCAAAAAGGCGCCGAATACTTGTTGAAGTGAAACTTCTTCAGCGAGGGTAAAGTTAGAAAAAATTAAACGACATGTAGCCATTGATTTGTATAGGATTGGATAAGCAATAGCCGCCTGTCGCACTCTTCAAAAGTGGCAACCTATGGGCGAAAAAACAGGTTCGACGCAAAATGAAAAAACGTAAACAAAGCAGATACCGTTTCGTCAGGCGCACTAAAACACTTGCCGTCTCAGCAGGCGCCGGTCGGGACCGAACTTGGCTTTTGTCTTTGACGTGTTTTCGTTTTGACGGCGCGGCGTTTTGAGTTAATAATTCGAGTTCTTTACTTTTTTGACTTTCTTTGGACCTAGTGTCTGTAGTTGCTTAATTCGTTTTAGTTTAGTTGTTCACGTTTGTGGTTTGTGCTTACTATGGGCGATGTTACCAAAATAGAATCCCGAAAGTGAATGGCTGGTTGTGTTTTGTAGCAGTAGAGATAAAATACCCGTGATTTCCTATTTCAAGTAAGTCTAATTATTATAAGTATTACTTATTTATACCTTATTGTTTGTTTCACTATGCTAACTGGGGCCCATTTCACAATCGGCAAGACTTCTCTACCGAATATTTGGTGAAATAATCACTTTCGGAGTCCGGACCTGCCTATTGACCTTCACGGTGCAACAGCTAGCGCCTACTAATTTTCTAATGCGCAAGTCCAAATTGAAATCTCTTTGTTTACATTTCGCGGTCGTAAATTTGCCATGTTTGGTCTATTTATTGCTTATCCACTCCTATACAAATCAATGCATGTAGCCGGGGTAAAATGAAGATGCTGGACGAAAACTGGACCACGTACCCCTCCCCGTTAGGTTAGGAGAGGCGGAAGAAGAAAAAACTAAAATAAATAATTTCGGGAGAACCGGAAGAGCTACGGGGTCGAATTTTTATGGTAGGTGCGCCTCACCTTTGAACATATGGGGGGACCGGGTCTCTAACTTATGGGGGGATTTTGGGGAAAAATCGTTTTTTGCCGATATCTATGCAACGGAGCCTCGGATCTAAAATCTGACAAGCGATGACCACATGGGCCGGATCCCCATTTCCCCTTATACCCAAACATTTTCGAAAAAATGGGAAAGAAACGTAAAAAATTGTTCGGAAAGTTAATAAAAGTATTATAAAATTAAATAAAATAATAATAAAAAAAGTTAGAGAAACGCGGTTTTCGGCGAAAAAAAGTTAAAAAAAGCGAAAACAAAATTTAAAAAAAGTGTCGAAACCGAGGGGAAAACGAGAGAAAAAAAAAGTTAAAAAAAAACTCAATTCCAAATGTCTCTTTCAGAAGTTTCACTTCAGTTGTGTGCTTATAAAGGTGAGACACATACTTTTTTTAACGATTTTGACATTTGTTTTAAAATATAGATATTCATAAATTGTACTTTGTATCAAAATTGCAGATTAAAAAATTAAAATTAAGGCCCGCTATGATTTTTTACTAGTAACATTGTTTTCAAAATTTCTGGATTAAATAAATCGTTTCCGAGATATGGCCGATGGCCACTCTTACTGAAACATCCTGTATAATATTAAAATGTAGCTATATAAGTAATTAATTTTTTTTTATTCTAAATGTTTTTTAGGTGAATTCTGTTTTCGTTAAAAACAAAATCATATATGAACCCTAGTCTGAACCATAAAAAAAATTTCTTTTCTTATAACAAGGGGTGCAAAAACCTCGCTACCACCCAGGCGATCTTAAGTCTACGCGCGGCCCTTAAAAAGGTTGGCGAAATTGCTTACGAAAGTGTCAAAAAATACATTTTGACACTGACACGGAAATGTCCTTGTCCTTGCGGCCAATTTAAACGCTCTCGCTCTCTACTCTTTCAAGTAAATCCAAAAATTCTTTAAACAAATTCAAATCGTATATAGAAAAACCTCAAAAAAGGTATTATTCACGTCGAAAACTTGCTTAACAAAAAATAACCTTAAATCGGCATACATTAAAGCGTATTAGGGGAATTTCGGTATAAGTCAGTGCGGCCATCATATCACTAGATTTCCATGACCGCTGCTGGGAAAAAGGAAAGTGAATTGCTATTGCAAATTTTTACTTTTCTTGAACCAGTCCACCAACAAAACAGGTTTTCATTTAATTGATGCAGACCAACTATTTTAATTTTGAAGAACAGTTCTATAACCATACCCAGATTATTTGGTGCAGGCAGCGTATAACCGCCACGTCAAGGTTAAAGTTGGCTGGCGTGGAATTTGCCGACCTTTCGCATCTGGTGTCGGTTTATCTGGGTCAACGATTTAGTTTGCGCCATGACCTTCACGGAACTTTATTCTCGTGGGTTAAACTGTCGTATAACCATAGTATAAACAAACTAGTAAGTTCACTCAGCGGTAAATCTTTTGATGTAATTCTGCCACTTTCTTTTATATCGAGTGATAACTGGAGATGAGCGATGCGCTGCGTAAGTGTCCGATCGATTCACGTGGTTTCCTCTAGTCAGGCGTTTACCAGAGATGTATTCAGGAGATTGTATGGACTCGTTCCGAAAGACCTACTGACTGCCGATGCCGGCCGGGTGAAAAATCAAGTGAAACTGAGCAAAGTTGTAAAAATATATTCATAGGAGGAAATTTAAATAAAATTTTGCTATACAGGGTATCATTTTTAGGTGATACCACTGTTGCTATCTCAGAATCTAACAAGGATTTTAACAACACTGCAAATCGATCTTGAAAAGGCATCAATAATGGCTACTTTTTTCTAGTTTAATCAACTTTGTAGCTTTGACCGTTTCAAAGATAGCAATAATAGTGGAATTACCTAAAATTTATTTAAAAATATATAAAAATATAATACTTCGGAACCTCATTTATACTATACTTCTTTGGTGCCATGAGAGTTGATTTTTCAAGGCCACGTCACGACATGGTTTATGTTTTCGTCTCGCGTTACGGAATTTTCGTATCGTTGATTGGTCGACTAACCCAAACTAACCAAATCTTTCAAAATTGATTATACCGTATCGGCACCGGCACCGGTTCAAATGACCACAATAAGTTGAGACTATAAGTGAAACTAACCGAAGGTTGGTTCGACGACTAGCTCAAACTAACCAAATCTATTAAAATTAATTATAACATATCGGACCGGTTCAAATCACTAAGATAAGTTAAAACTAAGGAACTAACCGAAACTGGATTCGACGATTAACCAAAACTAACCAAATCTATTAAAATTGATTATAACGTAGGTATCGTCACGGGTTCAAATTACTAAAATAAGTTGATACTAACTGAAACTAACCGAAAGTTGATGGGACGACTAACCCAAACTAACCAAATCTATTAAAATTGATTATAGCGTATCGGACCCGCTTCAAATGACTATACTAAGTTGAGAATAAGTGAAACTAACCGAAAGTTGAATCGAAGACTAA
>MU182258.1:214653-226180 GCA_016904865.1 Pissodes strobi
CTCTCCATGTTAGCATCATCTCCTGATGATGCTAACATGGTTAGCGAAACGCGCGTCGAGTGCAAAAAATTGTTTCGGTATTGTGGATAAAGCTCAGTTTTAGGTCATGTACTTTAAGTTAATAATATTATTAATAAATATAAATATTTCTATTTCTATGTGATTATTTCTTTCAATGATAAATATTTATTTTTGTACACCTGTATAGCTAATAAAAATTAATACCTAACATATTATTATATTATATCTTTAGAAAAAATAAAGTTTTTGTATAAATTATACAGATCGTCTTTAGTAGGAATACTATTTCTCATTCCGACTTAGAAAGTACTGAATATCGAATGATATCCAACATTTTCTCAAAAGGCTATTGGTTATGATCAATTAACAAATGTGATCCAAGTTCTCATGCCAACACGTGTCTATTGGACAGTACCATCACAATATCCACTTTGATGTACGCACTAGTCCTTAATATTATTATTATCTTGCGTCTTTAAATCACGTAGGATAAGCCTTTGCTCCTTAAAAGAAAGTGGGCAATAATAGGTGACGACTGAATGATACTTTTTCTAGAAAATCTGCTTTATAAATTGAGATCGTGTCATTTTCAATAATGATTTCCAAGTAATAAATTCTTCCCTAGACGCAAATTTCAAACTAAGAAATTTCGGAATAGCCAAGAGCAACTTGAAAATGATTAGTTTTAGGACACGATAATAGAATATTCGCAGACTGAACATCTTTTTGTATTTGCCCCTTGACTAGTGAGATGAGGGATACTGCTACTCTAAGACTAGGAATATTTCTACATCAGCTGTATACCAGTATCAAACGAGTAGAATAGTCTATTTTCTGCTGCCGGAAATGTCTTGAAAACAGCAGACTTTGAATATACTTACAATATGCTACATGGCATTAAACTAAAATATGAATATAATTCAGAATGACTTAATGCATATGCTGTACCGTAATCAAATAAAGTTGCGCACTCTCGTGGACTGAAAAAACATGATAAGCCCATTAAGAAATTAATTATAATCGGATCTGCACTAGGAATATTTTTTAATGAATGATTTTATTTACCTCGATTGTTTTTTGTATTCGCCTAATTTATATATCTATTTAAATTGCGGAATAATAAAATTTTAACCAACACAATGTTTTTGTAGATTAGATAGACATATTATGAACATTTAATATAATTATTTTAATTTTCAAAAGTTGAAAAACGTGTAGTGAAGCATTTATATTGGTTAGTCTATGTATTTCTGTGAGACAAGACTTACGTTAGATCTTTTAACAGATTAATTTTCTTCTTAGGTACCTATTTGTGTAATAATTATAATAATTATTTTATTATGTATATTACCCAGACAAAACAGATAATAATGAACAACTGTTGCTACCAACTCAAGCTAGTCATCACAAGGCAAAATAAATTGTTTTAATAGATTGTTCTATGAAATAGGCCCCATGTCATTCGCTATACATTTTATGTGTTACATGGAAAAATAATATGACGAGAAGCATTCTATGAATACAATTGTATGATTATATGCGATATTCAAAAAGCATTATTTTCTGCTATATTTGTAACAAATTTAAAAACATACATAAAACTCGATCGCAGTAAACAAAAATCGTGCCATAGAACACGTTCAAAGCACTAACAAAATTTTAAGTCTCGCATAGTACAAATCTCAAAATATAATAAAGTTCTCAGAAAACAAACAAGGAAAATCGATCATTTAAAAAAAAATTTAAAACCTGTTGAATATCTTGATTTACCCTAAAATTTAGGGCCTAAATGAACTATGTCTTTTTGGCATACCTATCTAAATATGTTAAAAATCGAAGATATGGCATTTATTATTAATTTGTAAGGAACCGTCTACTTAATTATTTTTCTTTATGAGAGAAATATTCGTTTCGGGATTTTTCGCGTCTGTGTATGTTGATGTTCGAGAAACAGAAATTCAGAGAAGAACGCATTCCAACCAATCACTTCCGATAAATTAAAACGTAGAAGAAATCTAAAAAAACTGCAGGGTCTTACGGCTCTCAATTTATCATCTATATTCTAGTTTTCCAATATATCACAAAATTGCGTTAGTGTTCCAACAAAACTGTTTGCTGCTATTAAAAGATCATATACTGTTATATTAACTATGGATTATGTATTTAACTTGATACGGATCCTTATCAATTTCAAAATGAAAAGTTTTGCTTTGAAAGTCGTTGCGTATCGACTAAAATATATTCAAACCATCTACAGCTTAGGGTTAATGAATTACTTTTATCACAGAAACCTTAAATATTATCTCAGGTATACAGGGTGCATCAAGTTCCAAGTAGACTATACATCTTATTTACCTCTCAAAATTTGATAAACATAAACCAGCGATAAGAATGTTGCTTATATATTTTTCATTAAAATAATCGCAACTAGATATTGCGTACTAGTTATCCTTTAAGAGAGTTGTTTAGTTTTGTGGTGTTTAGATCCTTATCATTGGTAAAATGACTTACCCGAATAAAAGCCTCTCAAGAATTAAATTATCTTTAAACAAACTACCGATAACGACAGGAGAACGACTAAAAATGTGGCTGAAATCTGCATCTAATTTACTGCCTGAAAAATCGATCGTTAATCATTGCGATGATTTTCGCACAATCACATAGAGAATTTTTAGACTATGCTAAGAATATATCAGCCACACACAATTTAGTTTCCGTAACGCCATGGGAACAAGGGAAGCTTTCTTTAGTATCCGAGATAAACGAATGTCAACTGTAATGTTTTTGCCTTTTTTATTAATTATCAAAGTTTGATAATGTGTACACGATAGGCTATGATACTGAAGGAACTGGGAATACCTAAGAATTTTTAGAAAACTGTATTGGATTCAAACATCTCTCATAAGCATTGAACGAGAATATTCTGAAGACATTGAGATTTGGCGTGGCGTTCAACAAGGATGCGTATTGTCGCCGTTACTGTTTAATATATACATACTCACAGCGAATTTTGCGAGAGTATTAACAATCAGAGATTTGCCTATGACACAATGATGTTTGCAAGATAGTCTTGGAAACATCTAAGGACTTTAAATGCGACTATATCAAACTGTTGAGATATCATCTCTCTCCGGTGTTGCTAAACTCGACGCCTACAAAATGCAGTTATACAAATGCACTATAAAAATTCTCGGAATATCAATTCGTTTTTTAAATAGTATGAGATAAAGAAAAGGAGCTTCTGAGGGGATAAATATACAAACCAGTAGGCTTGAATGCTTAGGACATATTATAACAAACTGGCAACGATAAAAATATTACTAGGGAACAGTAGATTAAAAAAAGGGGGACCGGGATGAACTAACCCAACAACGACGATAGCCCTCTTTAGAGGTGCGGTTGACAAAGTGGAAATTGCCATGATAAACGTCAACATTCGAAACGGACAGGTACTCTTTAAGAAAAAGAAGAAGAAATCGATGAATCTAAACCACGTCAACATTCAATTAGAGAAAATTAACGAACGTAGTAACTTGGAATTTTTTTATTTACTTGAAATCCTAAAAGTAATTAAAGGTGCATACCACATACTGCCTCAAACTACATCAGTTATTTTATAGATAAAATTGCAGGAAATCTTACTTTTTATATGACCAGCTTCTCAGAACATTCAATATTTTATAGAAAATCCAAAAATTTTATAAATCAGTCAAAGAGGTTTAAATTAAATTTCATAAGCATACAAGGCCGTGTGACAAAGTATGATATCTATCTTATTGCAAGAAGTGCGAAAAAATGTAACAGATTAAAGTTATATAGTTGGAGACTACATTTTAAAATTATTTTTCTAATTACAGCATGCATCAAAAATATTGCTTGTAAACTAAATCCCACAAAGAGAGATTAATTTAAGAAATATTAAAAAAAACTTTAAATAGGTACAAAAGTTGTAGAATTTTTCAATAACCACACCAGGACTTTATCAGAACCATTACATTAAAATAAATATATATTTCTTTTTTTTTTAATGTATATCGTTCATTTGTCGGATAGCTCGTTCAAGAATATACCAGGTTTGATAACTTTATCTTTAAAATTAACTGATAAAAATGATTAAAACTGTTTCATAACATTAATGTGTTAGAAATAATTTTAGGAATCAAACCAGTAATATTTGGAGTCAGTAACGAACGAACTATCTGATAAATGAGCCATTTAAAAAAGCACACGTTGATATTATTTTTTGACAGCTTTTATCAAGAAGTAAGTTAGGAAGTGACAACCATTTTATTCCAAGTTAAACTGTTTTGAATCTGCAGTTTTGTAAAGACCTAGGGATGTCAATTTGTACCTAATAGTATTCAAAAAAACAATTTAATGCGAATATAGAGTATGGTCCATTAAAGGTGTTTAGGTTTTTCAGTAAAATTAAGAAATTCAATAATACACACGGTGCCATATTTAAAAAAATAAAACTATATTACTCGGAGTTAAGGTATCCCAATCAATTGATATTTTTTTGCTTCTTTAAAATAAGTATTTGGATTTAAAATTCAGAATAATTTTGTTAGATATATTCAATAATATCTCCCATGTGAACACCTTTAACATTTAATGTCTCTTATGTACAGTTGAGTAGTACGAGATGACCAACATAAGATGATCTACTTACTACTTTATCTTGATATCCATAAGAATTAAGAAAACAAGTTTAATAGAAAAGTTTCTCAAAATATTGTATTTTCATATATACAGGGTGGTATGTTTTTCGTGGAAAGGCATCAACTTTCTTAACTTCAATAGGACACCCCGCATATTGATTTATTTTTAGCTAGGTACTGTTCTTTATCCTGACAATGATTTACTCCAATATGCATATAAAATTTTATATAATTTTCGAGTTATTTAATTTTTTTAAAGACCCTTTTAAAAATACTGTGGTGTTTGCTAAGCAAGTAAACTTTTATAGCAAATATCTGTGTTTTAGCTTATTGGACTCTTATATCTATATGCTTTTCTAAATTACACTCTTAATGTCTTAATTTTCTTTCTGAAATAGAAAATTGCGTTTTTTTTTCAAATTATGAACATTCTATCTCATGGAAGGTTTAATTGTTATCTGTCATTTGACTTACTTATGTGATATACCCAAAGTGAGAAGTTTCGATGATATAAGCATTTTTGGTGGAGTTATTGCTTTTTCTCACTATACTAGGTAAAATTACAGGACTACCAAACGAGCACTATACTTTTATTTGAGTTGAGATACGTTCGCATGAAGATTTAGGTATTTAACTATTATTAGCAACACTACTACTAAACTTAGTTTAACACTTTATTTATATCTAAATTGGACGATCTCGATAAAAACTCGCAAGAATAAATCCAGACTTGAAACACATTTTCCAGTACTGTGTTAAAGAATTACCATGAAAAACGAGGTGCCCTGCATACCTATATCAAAATACAATAATTTAAAATTTTATGTGAATCCAAGAAACTTTTGTATTTAACTTGTTTTTGTAACTTACAGGTCTCCAATTATTGTATCTTAAACTTTTAATTGAAAAAAATTCATTTGCCTATATTTCACGCTGCAAAACAGGTCAATCATTTTATTATCAAAATCGGGGACCAAATGAATACACTTTTTTTAATTGAAAAACTTCTCAGGATTATTGTCAGATAAACACAGTAGCAACAAAACGCCTTGGCCGTACAGGATATCACGCTCATATGTAGCCGTTAGTTAAATTTTTAATATTAAACTGTTTAATATAGGATGATAGTTTAAGGAAATTTAAGTCTGTATGTTTTAAAGTCCTTAAAATGATATAATTATGCTGCGCTATTAAGGACCATTTAGGTTTTTACCTTCGAACCAGTCCAAAATAGTATCGCACACTTATCTTGTAATGGCAATTCTGGTTTCTACCGCAAATACAACTGTTTTTCTTTTTCTGACATACTTCCTCCTTCATCCCCCCCTTCGGGATTTTAATTGTCTATATAAAAACACATACTAATATTTGCTGTTCAAACTGTTGATACTCTTGATTTGTATGTAATATTTCCACATGTGTCGTAATGAAATACATTATTTTGTACCAATAAAAAATAAATGCGCTTCTATCAATCTTGTGGAATCCACTTCAATTCCATCCAAAATTTTGAAATATTTTTTTTTGATATATACAAATAATATATTTATTAAACGACTTATAAAATTTCATCATTTAGGTGTACCATGAGGCAACTGTATTTAAACTGATTCATTGTTCGTTTAGATGATCAGGAAAAGAAGGTAACAAAATTTGCAAAAACATTGTTTTTTTGATGTGCTGCGCATTTCATTATTACATTAGCAATGGCCAATTTAATAATGGATGGTGTTCATAGCAATGGCTAAAATACGCATTGGAAAATGTCTGTATAATGATGGCCTGAACGCCTCTATTTTTGTCACTCATTACTGTTGCTCCATCACAATTTTGAGCGATCAACTTAATTTCATCTGAACGAGAGGAAGGAGTACACTTTCCTAAGAATCTAACAGTACTTTTGATAAATTGTTAGCTGTATATTCATACATTTAATAAATGGCAAAAGATGTTCATACGTTTGTCCGTTCACAACATTTCGTTGTTCGGTCGTTTCCTCAGCTTCTAAAGTTACAAAATTAGAGTATTTAACAACTTTTTATTAATTTCGTTCTACAAGCTCTTAATATTTCATATAACAGTGCACTTTTATCGTTTTTAAGGTGCCTTTAATCGCTTTATAATCTTTAAAGTTTTGCTAGAATAGTACGAAATAGGAAATAAATCCTCGCTTTCCGATCGCGCCCCGTCGATCCCAGATACAGATGTTACATGTTAGTGGTCATTTTAGAAAAAGATAAGAATTTGTAAAATGACAATAATTTTATTTATGGAGAATCTTCAAGGATGAGCACGTGTCCTTGTGACCTTTAGGCTCAGCTGCCACTGCAAATAGCAAGATACGATCATCTTATGTGAGCCACCCTGCACAAAAAATTAATTATAATTTCAAGCAGTGTGATAATCATGGAGTTATTAAATAAACATATCTTAAAATAATAGTTACGTCTTAATGTAATAATTTAGAGTAGCTGAAGGCTGCGAGCCGTTTTGTTTAAAGCCTTTACTCATTCTTATGCAACTGTTTGATTTGCACTATAAGAAATAATAAAATGACAACGGCAATATACAAAGCATTGCAAAATGAAAGGTTAAAAGATAATTTATTCTAGACAGGCGATGACAATATTGCATATGATAATTGCAAAAGTATATATTATACTTTTGCGAGTTTTCAGATACTCGTTGAATGTACACTGCTCAAAAAAATTAGGGGAACACTTTTTGGTAATCCTGTAACTTTTTAGGTGGTTGCTACATACGCGTGAAAATAATATTTTCGTAATTGATGTACATTTTGTATTAGTGATTTCATAGAAAAGAAACGGGTTTATGCTAATTATCTCTGAAAAGTTTAAGATTCCAGAACAAGTACAAAAAATAAAGTGAACAGGAAAATATTCGTATTTAGATTTTATATTGCAGCAGGCTTAGACAACTTCAATGGGCAACGGTATGACAGTTTATTGTTGTTGAATTCATTATTTGTCAAAATGTGAGACCTTAGCGAGATAGAAGTCGCTGGTGCCATAGCTTTAATTGAAAGTGGTGTTAAAATTCGACAAGTTGCAAGAAATTTAAATCGCAGCCCGTCGGTCATCAAGCGTGTGTATGATCGCTATAGGGAGACTGGGCGATATAAAAGACGAGCCGGACAAGGACGAAAACGAAAAACCACACGCATCCAGGACCGATATTTAGCAGTAACTTCTTTGCGTAGGCGAACATCCACAGCAAAAAAACCTTCAAAATGAACTTAGGACGGCTCATCAGGTAACCATTTCAGACCAGACAGTTAGAAACAGGTTACGAGAAGCCGATTTAAAGCCAAGAAGACCGGTACGAAAACCTGTTTTAACGCGACGTAAAAAAATTATGCGATTAAACTTTGCCCGTGATCATTTGGGATGGCAACTTCGACACTGGAGACCTGCACTTTTCACAGACGAATCAAGATTTCGTCTAACCCGTTGTGATGGCCGGGTCCGTATGTATAGACGTCCCAATGAACGCTACTCCACTGCTACTGTGCAAGAAGTATCCAGATTTGGAGATGGTTCGGTAATGGTCTGGGGTGGAATAAGTTTGGAAGAAAAAACAGATCTTGTAGTGATACCAAGAAATCTTACAGCTGAAAGGTATATTGATATCATTCTGTCAAATCGCATCATTCCTGCAGCCTATGGTATAGGCCCTGATTTCCTCTTCATGCAGGATAATGCAAGGCCTCATACTGCTGCGATTACTAAAAATTTTCTTAATGAACACGAAGTTCGTACAATGGATTGGCCAGCGTTGAGCCCCGACCTTAATCCAATTGAAGACTTATGGGATATATTGGACAGACGTATTCGACGCCGCCCAAATCCACCTCAGACACTTCAACAACTAACAGAAGCCCTGGTCGAAGAGTGGGACTCTATAGAACAGGAAGACATCCGAAGGCTAGTGCAAAGTATGCCACGGAGGTGTCAGGAAGTAATTCGTGCTGCTGGAGGACACACGCGATACTAAACCTCATGTATACCCAAATAGCGCAACGCTATCCATAGAAAATTCCTACATCTTCACTTTGTTTTTCGTACTTTCCTTAAATTGTTAATCTTACCTTAGAAATAAATGATTAGTTGAATGTTACATTATTCGATTTATTATGAAAAAATGTGTGTCTTTTAGAATACGTATGTTTCATCTTTAGATTATTACCACTTTAAAAGTTACAGGGGTACGAAGAAATGTTCCCCTAATATTTTTGAGCAGTGTATAAATGAATAAACCTAGAATATAATTTCACAACGGTACACGTTATTACAGACACACCCTGCATATGAAAACTTATAAAACCCGATAATTTAAACAATAAATATAGAAAATATCGATATTATTATAACTACAAATCTTTCTAAGTATTCCAATTCCATAAAATTAAAAAAATCATTAATCAACAAATAAACTTGATACAAGCTTTCATAGTAGATTTTTGGTTATGACACCATCGAAGCTGCACATCGGAACTAAATCGTTAATATTAACAAAAATTTAAATTGGCTTTCAAAAAGGTATTTAGGAATTAAAGAAGAGCAAATTTCAAAATATCTTTTAGAAAGATGACAATAACAGTAAGTTTATGAATAATTACTGAATTTACTTGTTAATCACTATAAATGTATTTATAGCTAAAGAATACCAAAATAGAGATATTGACAATTAAGCTACTAATTGGATATTAGTGCGTTTAAGAGTAAAATATCAACACTATTAAACTTAGCCGCAAATTTCGTATAGAACTAAATGTGTGAAACTTTAATAGTGTCATAACATAGAAATCTAAACCGTTTCATAAATTTCCTTCAATTTATTTACAACTAGGCACTGGGACTCTGAGTCTTTGGCTTTCTGTGATCATAGTTTACCAATCTTTGGCCCACCAAGTATTTGTCATTTTTAATATGCTCATAAAGCTTCTTGAACTGTCGTATTTGCAAAACTATGATAACATTAACTGCGGCGAGAAGCAGTAAAAACGGATACAATCTTCGAGCAATAAGATTCCTAAGCTGTAAATTGGTTATTAACATTGGTAAAACTGAATAAGCTAAAACATACGGTATAGCTAAAGCAAAACCGAAGCATACTATAACCGGAAGGGCTAATTCTTTAAAAACAAATGATAAGTTCATATCTCTGATTCCATCGCGATAGGCTCTCTCTATAGCTGCCCGCAAAAACCAATCAGGACCCATCATGGTTACTGCGCACGCTATTTTCGTATACAGCACACCAAGAGCCCAATCTTGCCATATAAACAGAATCGGTGTTTGGTGGATAGGGACTCGTAGAGGTATGATTACCACCAATTCAAGAAGTAAACCAAAAAGCAGAGGAATAATCCCTAGTAATAGCGCACTAGCAGCGATAGTTTTTAGACCCAAAAGACCCCAATGCTTTAACCTGTCCATCATTGCCGCTCTTCCTTGTGGCAGCCAGCTTAGAACCAATGTTACTGCCCTAGCTGCTAACCAACAAAGATACAATCCACAAGCAGCCGTGTATAATTCATGTACTTTAACTTCTGTCTTGGCTTCTGAAGCAGAAATCTGCGGTGCAGGGGGCGGGGCACCAACCAGCCAGAGCGCCATAACACGGCGGCCTAACCAAACTGGTACGGTAAGTGCAACGACTGAAAAAATAATCAGGGACCAGCACACTATGACCAGCAGGGAGAAAAGACGGGCATGGAAAAATTTGGGCCGTTGGTAAGGCTGATATCCTGAAACAAACATTAAATATTATTTATTATAGTGTATATAAGATAGTAATTTTTTTAAATAAAATAAAAAAACACTAATATAAACAAACATTTGATAACTGAAACTTGAAAAATTAGCAGATATATAGAAACCATCTTCTTTTTGGCAAATGTAACTTTAGCCGTATTAAAACGTAAAACAACAGAGAATCGATATTTAAAAATAGATATTTATGTAACAAGGGCAAAAAGTCCAACTTTTTTGCACGCCACGTGAAAATTGTCTAACGAGGCCGAGGGTCGAGTTTGACATTACGTAAATGCAAAATTTTCTTTTGCATGTGTTGCATACAATACTTTTTATACGATCGTTTTATTTATCATTTCTTAATGCATTAATTTAAATACAATATTATTAGGACAGGTGACCTCTCAAATTTTAGCGTGTCTTGAATAGTTGTGCAGAAATATTCTACAATAAAGTATTTGCTTGTATTGACCAAGCGATACCAAGGAGAAGAGTCTGTGAAGTCCCTAAGACCAGGATATATCCAGTTTTCTTTTCATTGGATTTGGTTAAGAAAATAAAGCAAAAGAATCGGTTGCATGGGCAGGTTAAAAAAGGTAATGCTAGCCATTTTACAATTACTGCTTATAAGAGTTTGAGGTGTATTATAAAAGCGCAATCCAAGGTAGAATTTGAATTGTATAATGAAAATATAGAAAACAACATTTGTAATGATCCAAATAGCTTTTGGTCATTTATAAGATCAAAAGCAAAGAGAAACGGCATTCCGTCAGAAGTTAGTTATAGGGGAGAATCATTTAGTGACCCCCATGATATCTCTGAAGCTTTTGCGCAGTACTTTAGTACCGTCTTCTTGAAGTCTGACTTACCAACTACAAGGGAATATCAAGGCAGCTTTTCTTTCTCTCATATTTCTGAAGAACAAATTAAAAATAGTATAAAAAAATTTGGTGTGTGCTTAAGACCGCACGACAGAAGTGAAAACTTCGATAAGCGGGGTCATCCATTGTCAGAATTTCGATCCGAGCCTTCGTTGCAGAGATACGGGCGAAAAACGGTTTTCCCCCC
>MU182258.1:226280-299088 GCA_016904865.1 Pissodes strobi
CCCGTTCTCCCGAAATTAATTATTTAAGTTTTTTTCCTTCTCCCCCCTCTCCTGGCCAAACGGGAGGAGGTACGGGGTCCCGTTTTCGCCCAAGATCTTCTTTTTACCCCGGCTACATCCCCTGAAAATTTTAGCCCTCTACCTATACGGGAACATGCCAGTAGAAGGAGCGTTACGTTACATATCCGAGCATGACGCGTGATGCGTGACGGCTCGGCCTCATTCAACCCCCGCAAAAAAAATAACGCAAAACGCGCCTAAAGTAGTTTTCGCTTCAAAAACTTAAAACCAAAAAAAGCGACTGGGTCTGACAATATTCCGGCTTATGTCTATAAGGGTTGTGTGGATATTTTTTCCAAGCCCCTGGCAATAATCTTTAATCTTTCAATTAAAACCAATGAATTGCCTGAAAAACTACAAAATGCAATAATTACCCCTGTTTATAAACAAGCAGACAATGTAAATTCAGCAGATCAGTACAGACCCATGTGTTTTAAATTCTATAGCCAAAATATTTGAGTTCATACTTTATGGTGATATACTGCAAACATTCAAGAATAATTTTACCATGGAACAGCATGGCTTCTTAGAGGGCAGGTCCGCTATCACACACTTTTGTACTTTAACAAATATAGCTTCAGAGGCAATAGCAAATAAGCTTCAACTTGATGTCATCATGACAGAGTGCGCAAGGGCTTTTGATCAGGTTGACCATGGTATATTAATAGATAGGTTAAGCGAGTTTGGTTTCTCTGAAGGAGCCTGTTCCTTTATGGAAACTTATCTACGCTCTAGAGAACAAAGTGTTAAAATAGGGAAAAGTATTTCTAATAGTTTTATTGCAAAATCTGGAGTACCGCAGGGAAGTAACCTGGGACCCCTGTTGTTTGCGATTTTTATTAATGGCTTACCGTCATTGGTAACACACTCGCAAAGCTTATTGTTTGCGGATGACTTCAAAATGTATAAAATAATCTCAACACCTGAGGACTGTCAGAGGTTGCAGAGGGACATAGATTGTGTTACGCAATGGTTTAGCGAGAGTAGAATGTCATTAAATGTTAATAAGTGTCATGTAATATCTTTTACGCGCAAAATAAATTACATTGAGTATAAATATTCCATAAGTGACTCTATAGTGGTAAGGAAAAAAGAGTGTAAGGATCTTGGGTGTATTTGCAATTAACAATGAAATTTAACAGTCATTGTCAGACTGTAATAGGTAAAGCATACAAAGCCCTGGGCTTTGTAATTAGGAATTCAAAAATGTTCAGAATAGATACCATTATTAAATTATATAATGCATTGGTCAGATCTCATCTGGAGTATGGTGCTGTAATATGGTCCCCACAAGCTCAGTCTGTCAGTAATGGACATTGAAAAGGTGCAAAAAAGGTTCCTTAGATATCTATACGCAAAACAATTTAATATATACCCTTATATTATAACGTATAATATCATGCTCAGTATCTTTAAAATAGAAAAGCTAAGTAATAGAAGATGTATGCACTGTGTCTTGTTTATTTTTTATATTGTAAATAATGTTAAATACTCAGACTGCGGTTTGGTCAATAAGATTGGTTTTAATGTTCCTAAAATTATGCTTAGGCTTATACAACCTAAACTGTTCTATATTAATCCTCTGCTTTGTTCACCTTTGAACCATATGCTGTGTGAATGTAACAAATTCATCCACAAATACAATATAGATATATTTGATACCTCGCCCAATGCCATACAAAATTGTTTTAAATCACTTGTAATGTCATTTTAAGAGCTTTAAATGTTACTGTTTTTGTTTTTATAGGTGTATTTAGTTTCTAGTCTTAGTATGTACGTGAATTTATCAGTAGGGACTCTTACATTGTAATTACCTTTTGGTGTTATGTTTGAGGATAAATAAATGAAATGAAATTATCTTTCATTAATAACAGGTAAACATTTTATATATTGTTTCGGTTGTTACACCCGTTTCTAGGTTTTTAAATAAATAAACGCAATTAAAAATATATCAAAGTCATGATTTTACAGTTTTTAAAATTCGTTTAAAAGACGTTAGTGTGCCTTTATAGCAAGCAATGGACGACCCAAGTGATTCTGAAAATATTCCGGAAGACGTAATAGTGGCAGCAGAAGGAGCAATATCAGAACTCATTCCAGATAAATCTAAATTTATATACGAAGCATAATATCATAGGTTTAGACAATGGTGTACAGAAAAGAATGTTCAAAATGTTAACCGAGACTATCCTTTTGGCGTACGCGTACTTCTCTTTAAAATCCAAGGGAGTTACTAACCCAAACTCTGTGGTCTGAATTTTCTATGTTAAGATCGGTGCTTGTTTTGCGACAAAACTTCAATATCAAGCAATGCCCGAAGCTACTGGCATTCTTAAAAAGTAACTCTGCAGGATATCGCCCAAAGAACCAAAATATTTACTTATGAAAGTGGTTACTGTATTCGGAATGGCAGATGCTTGTCATAGGGACGAAATGCAAAAAATTTCATCAGATGATATAGATGACAAAGGTGATATTTTGATAATAAGATCTTTTACACGAAGACAGATAAGCCAAGAACTTTAGTGGTACTAAAGAATATGGAGGGATTGGATGTTATCGAAATATACCGAAAGTACGCTACACTTCGCGATACAAGGAACCCACACAAAAGAATTTTTTTAGCATATCGAAATAAAAGTATTCTATAGAGCCTGTTGGAGTAAATACATTTGGAAAAATTCTTTCAAATATAGCCACATTTTTTTGTTGCCGCAGTCCGAGCTATATACTGGACATGCTTTTAGACGTTTTTCTGTTACGTTGTTAGCAGACCAGGGATGAGACAGTTTAAAAATAAAAAGGCACGGGGGGTGGAAGTTCTCCAGTGATGCTGAGGACATTGTTGAAGAATCTTAGCAAAATTACTACAGGGGGAGTCACCTACTGTCTCTAGTGCCAATCACGGTAACAAGGTTGAAATGGTACTTACAACAGAAAATTTTCCAGAACAATCAACAAACAAGCAAATATTACTGCCGAACAATTCCGATCCTCAAATGTGTCACTTAAATAACTGTTCAAATTGTAATATTAATTAGTTTACATATGCGTTGACTGTTGTATTCTAAAAATAATATCGAATTCCATTTGATATAGTAATTATTTAGAGACAACTTTGAATAAACGATTCTGACAAGTATATTGTCTTTATTTGTTGACTTCTCATAACAGTAAATCTACCAACTCAAATAAACAGTAGTTTGTTGCACTAGTGCAAAGACGTGCAACAAAGTACCTACTTTTAGCACTATAAATCGTTAAAAAGAAGTGATACTTTTTGCACGATTGTATAAAAAAACATTTCTACGCAATTACCAGAATAAATAAAAAGCTTCAATTTAATACCTTTATCAATAAGTTTGTTCTTATTTATTTCAGAAATGTGTTCACAATTGTTCCTTATTATTAAAAAAAATCAAATATCTGTAGTACTAGGCAAGCGCAAATTATCATTAGTGCTATCTAGTCTTAGCAAGAAAACAAAGTTAAAAAAAATCAACACTGAACATAAATATGTGAAACAATAAACAAAAACTAACTCGCACATGTATCGTTTGAAAATTCAAAAAGGCAAAATTATAAAAACACCAATATATATGCCTGTAAACGTAAATCCCAGCAAAACCCCAGAATAATAATTATAGATGTAAATAAATCGAATATATAAAATAATACTCCAGGTATCTATAAAGGATTTAGTTTGGCCAGATCAGTAGAAACATAAAAAATATTCAAAATATAATATTCGAAAATTGTTAACATGTTGACTTTGCAAACCTATAGTTTTAACTGGAACGAAAATGTGGATATAAAAATAAAATTTCTCAATTAATGAAAAGGTTAATTCAGACGATAAAAAAGTTTCTATTTGTCATCCAAATACCCAGAAAGCACTCAAAAATGCCAAGAAAAATAACTCATTTTTGAATTCCATTACGATGGATCAAAAAAATACTGACTTCACCTATTTTTACCGATGGAAATTACCAATTGAATGCAAAAACAAATGAAAATTAGGGTACCATGTTCAATGTACACAATTTAAAATCAAATAATTTCAAGTGAGTATCTTGCAACAAAAAGTAGATTATCAAGACCCAAATTAAAAAACGATATTGAATTAAAGTTGTACAAACACACGAAATAATGCATGGATTCATTATCATCAACATTACAATTAAAATGTGAAACAAAATAAGAAGTTGCAAGTATATTCAACACAACATACTGAAAATCTAATGAAAAGAAAATAAAAATTGTAAAAAACTAACAGTGAAGAATTAATATGTCAAATTATGGAAACTATTAAATGTAAGAATAGTTTAAATAGCCTATTTCATATAGTCCATTGTATTGATTGATCGAGCGAGACTAGTAGGATCCCAGGATTGGTTCTGTTTGGTTGCCTTGATTAAGCAAACAGTTAGTATGAAATAGAGTTAGGCACATTTTATGTTTAGTTTTAGTTTTAATCAATCCCCGATGATGCTAACATGGTAAGCGAAACGCGCGTCGAGTGCAAAAATTCTGTTTCGGTGAAAAAAAAACTGTGTTGTTGTGCATTTTGCTGCAGGTTCCAAACCCCAACTTGGAAGAAATAATATCTTTGAATAAGCACGTACATAATAAAAGTACAAACAAAATTAACGTAGCACAACTACAAAACAGTTTTCCAAAAGTAATTAATACTTTTTGGAATTATATTTTTAGTTAATTCAACTATTTTTAATCGAATCTATATACATTTATTTTTATATTATTACCCAATAAACTTATATTATTATCATAATTATTATTAGTATTATAAATTTAAAATTCTCAATTCAGAACCAGATAGCATTCCAAAATATTAATAACATATATTATAACGTCACACTGTCGGAAAATTAGTACTGGTTCATTTTAAATTATTATGTTCTAAAACTTACCTGTTGGAGGCTCCATCATGAACAACGCCTGATGCACTGCCCCTAAATTTCCACCATCTTGTCCAGGGACATTTTCCTGTCTGTCTCCATTATTGTCCCTTCCATTTGCATCATTATTAACTTGGTCGCCCAATAAGTAGGAATACAAGTTTAATACCCAAGCTATGACTCTACACCACCATCTAACAAAAGCTTTCAACCACACCCTTGTGTGAGATTGCTCAAGCAGAGCAGGCAAGATCACTTGGAGTAGCAGCAGTTCTAAACTTAGTTCATTTACTTGACTTTCATTGTTTAGAGAGACTGTATATGGCAAAAATGTGGGCAAGAGCATTTTAATTATTCGGATAGGGAGCCAGAGCATGAGGAGTACCGCACTGCCGAAGATAACCGCAGAAATAATCAATTTTCTTATGTGCTCTAGTATGGGAAGATGGATCATTTCTTGAATAGGACTAAAGTCTGGATCATTAAAGTTCCTTAGGAACCAAAGAACGCCAGGTCTTACGATTTCACGTAGTAGAAGTATAAAGGATGCAAAATAATAAACATACACCATGCCGATAAGCCAGTGTAGGAAAATAGAAGTTCCTGGAGCTGCCCGAAAGCTCTGCTCCCGGTCTTTTAATGTAGCTTCAAACATGTTAAGTGAACAAATGTCTAGCCACCAACCGCATACCAAAGGGATAATTCCAATTTCTATTACAGACAACATGGATACCTTTACAACTACATAGCAAAGCCCTAAGACCCTCTTTGCTGTAAAAAGCCGAAGCCATCCAGATATCCTGTGAAGAACTAAAAATAGTAATCCTACAGAATTGTACCCAACAAGGGTCGTAAGTAATCCTTCAAAATGGCTTTCAGACGCGTACTCCTGTAAACTGAACAAGTTTAGTGTCATCACACCCATGTGATAGGGAGCATATGCAAATATGATAATGAATAGAGTATTCAAGCTGATGACCCAGAACACATGCTCGAGGAACATAAGAGAACCATCTAAACCAAGGAGGCGTTCCCAAGTAATTTCTTCGACAGCTCTGTCCCATTCCATGGGGATCCAGTTATTGTCTTCACCTACGTTGCCCTCTTGTTCAGGTTGATCTTGGTTTTCTTGAACTTGCTCTCCTATAAATTGCCATTAATAAAACACACATAGATACAAAAATATGTTCATTGCATTATCAATTACAAAATGATAATGTCGCAAAAATTAGGAATGTGCATTACGAAACGACCAGTTTGAAATAACGGACGTTTCGGTACATACAACAATGAACAGATTTAGCGCGCATGTAGTGTGGGTGTACTGACGTAGTATCAGTCTGCGCCGTGCCTTGAGGGAACTTACACATATTGTTACCTTTTCAATGGCTGCTGTAAGTGAACATGAATTTAAATTTAAATAAAATGCTTATATCCAGAAAAGTGAAACGAATAAAACATTTTTAAAGTAAAAACTTCTTTAGCGCCGTTAGCATGCTGAGAACAAGACCGATCTTGGGTTGAAAACGGGAGTGATTTGAGACTCGATGAAACAGAAAAAGCAACACCAATAAAAAGATATAGATCTATAGGGGATGTAGCCTGCGAGAGAATGAGATAGAACACAGTTCCGGTCACAAGAATAATAAACAGAATCCAAACTCTCAACCGTCACCGTGTAAATTGACTAAAAGCGCTGGGTGACCTTCAGTCCACGTCACAGCCAGAATTCCATGAGCGTGCTTACTGCATTTTGACTGATTTAATATTATCCATCTTATTAAGAAAATAGTACGGAATACGGGATAGCTGAACCATTGTTTATACAGTGCTGAACTTTAGTTGAGAATAAGTGAAACTAACCGAAAGTTGATTGGACGACTAACCCAAACTAACCAAGTCTATTAAAATTGATTATAACGTATCGGAACCGGCTCAAATAAGTAAAATAGGTTGATACTACGTGAAACTAACCAAAAGTTGATTAGACGGCTAACCCAAACTAACCAAATCTATTAAAATTCATTATAACGTATCGGAACAGGCTCAAATAAGTAAAATAAGTTGAGACTAAGTAAAACTAACCGAAAGTTGATTGGACGACTAACCCAAACTAACCAAATCTATTCAAATTGATTATAACGTATCGCAACTGGCTCAAATAAGTAAAATAAGTTGAGACTAAATGAAACTAACCGAAAGTTGATTGAACGACTAACCCGAACTAACCAAATCTATTAAAATTGATTATAACGTATCGAAACCGGCTCAAATAAGTAAAATGTGTTGAGACTAAGTGAAACTAACCGAAAGTTGATTGGACGACTAACCCGAACTAACCAAATCTATTAAAATTGATTATAAAGTATCGGAACTGGTTCAAATGACTAAAATAAGTTGAGAGTAATTGAAACTAACCGAAAGTTGATTAGACGACTAACCAAAACTAACCAAATCTATTAAAATTGATTATAACGTATCGGAACCGGCTCAAATAAGTAAAATAGGTTAAGACTCGATAAAGAAGTATTCACTTCCATCACGTGTACTGTGATACTCGTGACTTTTTATTTGTAAATATGAATGCTTATCTTTTTATGTACTATATTAATAGATAATTTTGCATATTAATGAAATATAGGGCAGTGTTAATATAGCGGAGTATTTTGATATGGTAGGATTCAACAGGAAATTATCAAAACGGATATCTGTGAATTTGTCAATACTGATGGTTGGAAAAATTCATTAAATGCGGCACTACATTCTCGCTTATTGAAACTATGGGAAACGGTTCAAATGACTAAAATAAGTTGAGCCTAAGTGAAACTAGCTGGAAGTTGCTTCAACGACTAACCAAAACTAACCAAATCTATTAAAATTTATTATAACTTATCGTAACCGGTTCAAATGACTAAAATAAGTTGTTACTAAGTGAAACTACCCGAAAGTTGATTGTACGACTAACCAAAACTAACCAAATCTATTAAAATTTATCATAACGTATCGGAACCGGTTCAAATGACTAAAATAAGTTGAGACTATGCCAAACTAACCGAAAATTGCTTCAACGACTAAGTAAAACTAACCAAACCTATTAAAATTGATTATAACGTATCAGAACCGGTTCAAATAAGTAAAATAAGAATAAGTGAAACTAACCGAAAGTTGATTAGACGAATAAAAAAAACTTACCAAACCTATTAAAATTAATTATTATTATATGATTCTCTCACACTCTTTCTCTCTTATAAAATCGATAAAGAAGTATTCACTTATATTACGTGTAATGTGCTACTCGCGACTTTTTTTGCAAATCTCGACGAATTATGACCCCTTGAATCCACAAAACATTAAATTTTGAAAAAAAAAACAAAATTGTATCTCTGTCCGTCACACGACTTTTCTCCAAAACCGTTAGGCCGATTTCTACCAAAATCAGTATTTAGGAGTTTCGGGACAATATCTCCAGACGTTTTATAATTTTTTTCATTAAAGATAGTTTATATAAAGAAAAATATAAAAAAATTGGTTTTTACAAAAACGGCCTTAACGATTAAAATAATACGTACTACCACGTTTTTCTGTGAAAATCGGTGAAGGTCCCTTTGCTCTTGAGAAAAATGAGCAAAGTCGATTTTCTCGGAAACAGCTCGAACGATTTCCTTCAATCTGTACTTATTTGCCAATTAGTAAGGCAAATAATATGCACTTGTTTGTTTTCCTAGGAAAAATAAAATAAAGCCACTTTACTAGTGAAAATATTGACCTTCCAATTTTTCCTAGTTCTGTGGCGGAACTATGTTCCAACTTTTTTGTTAATTCCAATAGGCGAGAAAGTAGTACCGTTTATTTAATGCATTTTTCCAAACCATCAATATTTTTCAAATTCAAAGATATCCGTTTTCAGCATATGGGCTTTAGTTTTACTTTTTAAACCATTCCAAATAATAATTTCCTGTTGAATCCTATCATATCAAAGTACTCCGCTATATTATCGCTGCCAGATTTCATAAAAATGCAAAATTATCTATTAATATAGTACATAAAAAGATAGGCATTCACATTTACAAACAAAAAAAAAACACGAGTGTCACAGTACGGTTACGATACGTTATAATAAATTTTAATAGATTTGGTTAGTTCTGGTTAGTCGTTCAAACAATTTTCGGGTAGTTTCACTTAGTACCAACTTATTTTAATCATTTGAACCGGTTACGATAAGTTAAAATCAATTTTAATAGATTTGGTTAGTTTTGGTTAGTCGTCCAATCAACTTTTGGGTAGTTTCACTTAGTATCAACTTATTTTAGTCATTTGAACCAGTTACGATAAGTTAAAATAAATTTTAATAGATTTGGTTAGTCATCCAATCAACTTTTGGGTATAGATATGTTCTATATTGTTGTGGAGGATTCATGTTTACCTTGCAATTGATTGCCTTTGGCTCCACAAATGACTACACTTGTTTTGAATTGGTATAGAGCCTCTTCGGCTCTGGCTCCAGGATGTAAACAGCACAAGTGCTAGTTTAGTGACCCTAATGAAATACCTAGATATCTTCGACGTTTCGATAAGCAAGTCTGCTATCGTTATCAAGAATACAAGAAACTAAAAATTAAAATGGTTAGCAGATACAATAAAACAGTAAAAAGCTCTTGCAGATTGTCAAGCTTTGAACTGACTTTGACAAGATGACAATTATAATGCCATATTTAATTACTGGTTACTGGTCTTTAGTGTGATATTGAGATGTTATTTGGTAAATTAATTTGTTTTTGAAGTTTTATATATCTATAATTTGGTGGTATTCGCTTAGGAAGAATTTAATGATTTTTGTTGAAAGGATTAGTTAATTTTTAAGTGTCCCTTATCAATTTCAGTTTTTAGCAAAGGTAACCAAGTGCTATTAAAACTAACAGAAGTTGAAGCAACACATTCATCTTTATTTAATAAAATTAAAGCACTTTCTTTAATTTTACGTTTTTTAGATGAAGGTTCTTTTGCTAAAATACTTGAAGCGTTCCATTGTATTCTGTGATTGTTATCAAATACATGTTGACAAATATGTGATTTGTGGAATTGTGCATTTCTAATATAAGTTTGGTGTTCTTTTATACGTTTTGATAATGGTCTACAGGTCTCACCTATATAAAATTTATTACATTCACATGGTGTTTTATAGATAACATTTTTAGTAGTTTTATTTTCATTAAGTGGTTTTGTTTTTGTTAGTTTGGATCTAAGGGTGTTTTCTGTTTTGAAAATGGTACGAATGTTAAATTTATTACCTATTCGTTTTATTTTGTCTGATAAACCAGGAATATAAGGAATAAAGAGGTTCGTAATAGGTCTAATTTGATTTTGTCTGATATTTGGTTGTTCAAAATCTATAAAGCATTTTTGAATGAAATCAATAGGATAGTTATTATTAATCAAAACATTGCTCAAAAATTATTTTTCTGTGTTGAAATTTGGTTATTACAAATTATTTTCATTCGATCATATAGACTTTTTACGACCCCCTTTTTGACCATTATTGGGTGATTTGAATTAAAATTTAAATATCTGTTTGTATGTGTAGGTTTTCTGTATATTTTTGTTTCGAAACTATTCAAGTCCTTTTTTATAAGAATGTCAAGAAATGAAAGTTGTTCATTAATTTCTCTTTCTATAGTGAATTTGATTGTGGGTTCTTTGGTGTTAATATGATTTAGAAAATCGTTAAGAGAATGTTCGTTATATGGATAAATTGAAAAAAATTTCATCTA
This sequence comes from Pissodes strobi, assembly GCA_016904865.1. Taxonomy (NCBI): domain Eukaryota; kingdom Metazoa; phylum Arthropoda; class Insecta; order Coleoptera; family Curculionidae; genus Pissodes; species Pissodes strobi. The sequence continues at coordinate 237,028 of MU182258.1, forward strand.
TATAACGCCACCAAATTAAAGGTTTATATTGAAAATTTTCAACAAAATGTAATTCAAAATTTTCCATAAAAATATTACTTAATAAAGGTGATAAAGGCGAACCCATAGCCATACCATTGTTTTGTTGATAGTAATTGGTATTGTATTGAAAATAAGTCGTTTTTACGCAAAAAGTAAGTAATTCGAGTATTGTGTCAATATTAACTTTTGTACGTTCACCAAGGTTAGTATTATTGGCTAATTTATTTCTTACAATATTTAAAGTTTTATCAACAGGTACTTTGGTAAAAAGACTAACAACATCAAAACTTACCAGAGTATCGTTAGGATTTAAATTAATTTATGATAGTTTCTCTAAAAAATGTTGTGAGTTTCTTATATATGAGTTAGTGTTGTTAGCAAGTGGATTAAGAATGTTGAGTAGATATTTAGCAATGGGGTGTGTTGGTGAATTTATACAGCTGACTATTGGACGTAGAGGAATATTTAGTTTATGTATTTTTGGTACTCCATAAAAATGAGGTGTTTTACTATTGTGTGGTGTCAGTTTGAATCTTTCTATGTCATTGAATTGATTTTTGCGTTTTTTTAACATATTGTATATCTGTCTCTCAATACGTTCTGTTGGATCATTATTTAGTATTGAGTAATTACCGCCATTTAAAAGAGACATTATCTTTTCATCGTAAGTAATGCAATTCATTATTACGGTTGAATTACCTTTATCGGCTGGTAGAATTTTAATAGTGTTATCTCTTTTTAATGATTGTAATAGTCTAAGAGCTAGTGAACCATCCGAGTAACCCGTTTCCCACAAAGCTAGAAAATTTTTAAGTTATGTTTTATTATCGGTCAATTATGAAAATACGAGTCTGGCAGGCATCTCGCGGTTGCGTCATCATCCCTTAAATTTTTGAAAATGTCAAAAAAAAATTTTTTTAACCTTCTCCCACAAGGCTACAATTTTAATACGTTGTAATTTACATAAGTTTAAGTGTAAAAAAAAATTGACAACCTATTTTGAGGGTTGCAAGTAAGTGCCAGACGATAACAAAGTTGTCATCGGGATAGTAATTCATAACCTGCTCCCACAAGGCTGAAATTTTAAGGGCATATTCTATCAATAATTTAAAAAGTACATGTGAACAGCCAAACTATTTTGACGGTTGCAAGTGTCTGCCAGACGAGTATATAATAGTCATGACGCTCGATAGGAGTGCGAGCGTATCAGACTTGTTCGAGTTCCAATGTCAGAAAGAGAGAATACATCTATCGTGTATAGGCATTCCAACAGTAATTTAAAGGAAAAAGTGAGTGCTCATAAGATGGTGAGACGTATCTGTATGAGCGAGTGAGATGAAGGAACCGGTAAGACTAGCTGGTCATTTAAAACGCAGTCAGCATCGGCACAGCTTATCCACTACCAGCTAGTCCTCTCTACCGAAATCAGAAAGTTGGAATGTCCACAGTCGAGTGCGCATCGGTATTTTTAATAGACGGTTAATTTTAAAATTAATTTTCGCTTCAAAATCCTTGATAAATTCCTCCGAAGCCACGGCTATCGCCCTAAAAAAGTCCGAAATTTCGGATTTTAATACAATTTAGCCATTTAAAATCATTTTTAGACGATAAAAAAGTTTATTTTAAGTTAAACGAACTGTCAAAAGTATTAATCAGATGCCCAGACGCTTAAAACAATATTGAGTCATGGCCCTCTTCTAAAATTTGCACGGCACTTTCCCAAATCAAAGGATGCCGCCGCAAGATGACTAGCTGGCAGTGAATAAGCTGTGGCAACGGCTATACATTATTTCTCGGCGTGGCACAAAGCTATTAAAAAATTATAATAATATTATTAAAAAATAATTTATTACTTATTAATTTTTACTACTAGTATTAATTATGGAAGCAGTGAATATAATTTGTGTCATATGCAGACTTGATATTTGCCAAAAAACAACAAAATGCATTGTCATAATTATGTAGTTAAAAATAATTCAGTTGTTTCGATTTTTAATGATAACTTGTCTTGCATAAATCCCGAAGAGGCAGACACAAAAATAGGGAACTTGAACATTTTTTTTTTATTTCTTTAATATATTTGCCTACCTATAGAGACAGCACACACCTTAAATCGCAATATTTAATTTGCAATAAAAAATTAAAGTTGTGACCGCAAGCTACTCATTTTAAACGACACGTGACGTCACACCGCTCGTTCGATCGGAAAGCAGCCATTGACATATTATCTTAAAATGTCAGTGAAGGCAGTGTGGCATCGGCAGCCACAATTATTAAAATATATACGTTTATTACTGCTTGTCGTTGAATTACCATGATGTTTGTTATAATTCGTGATGATTTGTACTTTAATCTGTGCTTTAATATTAATAATAATAATGGAAGTTAAGACGTTTCCTGCTCTGCCGTCCGTCAGGCGCGACGACAAACGAGCTACTTGACGTCACAACCGTTACAAGAAAAATTTGAATTATGCAGTTTTTAATTGCTTATATTTATTATACGAAAATAAAAAAATAGTTTTTTTGTGAACTGTGGTTCTTTTAATAGTATTAAATTATGTTTGTGAGTAATATTTTTCAAATTTAATTTTTATGCAAGTTCCCCATTATACAACACATTTGACATATCAATGAAGACAATCTGAATATGTTAATTAAATCATCAGATACTGATATTTTAATTATAATGCTTGGAAATATGGACAATTGCAAATTTTTTTGGAATAATTTCATGCACTGACCGGTTGTGACTATAATCATTCTTCAAAAAAGGGGAAAAACGGCCTTTTTCAATTCTTAAGAAAAATTTAGAATATCAAAAAGCTCAAAAAACTTAGGAGTGCTTATATAACATGGCGTAGCTGTGAAATTTTTCCAGTTATTGAAAAATTTATCTGTGAAATTTAGGGCAACAATGGAGTTGCTGTTAACGAAATAAGATATAATAAATTTATGATCACTTATAAACCAAAAAATAAGAATGAATCATTTATTAAAAAATATTTAAATTACGATTCATCGAATTTACCACCGTGTCAGTCCGAACTACATGAGTATTTTCTACGCGCACAAGATATAACGAGTATATGGAGTAATGCCAATCTTAAAGTACAACGTTAAAAACCAGAGAATAATGGATGGATTATTGATGATGATAAATATACATATATATATATATATATATATATATACAATCGGTGTGAGGGTAACACTGCTCTTTTACAATCCTCCGATCAATCTAATAACATTGAGTCAGGTAAATAATTTTTGTGTCTTATTTGTACGCATAGTGTTTGTATGATAAAAAAAATTTCCCTCATTCCATTTTATTAATAAAATTTTTTACTTCTTTTCCAGAAAACGATGAAACGATAGATAATTATCATTTTGGTTCAGAAGATGAAGACTAATAGTTGCCATAATAATGTACAAAGACCTATGGAAACTAATAAGTTTCAATAATAAATAATTGTTAACATAAATAAACATTTATACTTAACATATAACTCTGTTTTTCTTTAATTTCAGTAATCCTTCATCTTATCTTCGTAATATAATACAGCATATTCTCTTTTTCTGACATTGGAACTCGAACAAGTCTGTTGCGCTCGCACTCCCATCGAGCGTCTTGACTATTATATACTCGTCTGGCAGACACTTGCAACCGTCAAAATATGCTGGCTGCTTACATGCACTTTTTAAATTATTGATAGAATATGCCCTTAAAATTTCAGCCTTGTGGGAGCAGGTTTTGAATTACTATCCCGATGACAATTTTGCTATCGTCTGGCACTTACTTGCAACCCTCAAAATAGGTTGTCAATTTTTTTTTCCACCAAAACTTATGTAAATTACAACGTATTAAAATTGTAGCCTTGTGGGAGAAGATTTAAAAAAAAATTTTTTTTGACATTTTCAAAAATTTAAGGGATGATGACGCAACCGCGAGATGCCTGCCAGACTCGTATTTTCATAATTGACCGATAATAAAACATAAGTTAAAAAATTTCTAGCTTTGTGGGAAACGGGTTACTCGGATGGTTCACTAGCTCTCCTACTATAATGCTCTTTTCTTCTTAATGAAAATGAAACTACTAAAAATGTTATCTATAAAATACCATGTGAATGTAATAAATTTTATATAGGTGAGACCTGTAGACCATTATCAAAACGTATAAGAGAACACCAAACTTATATTAGAAATGCACAATTCCACAAATCACATATTTGTCAACATGCATTTGATAACAATCACAGAATACAATGGAACGCTTCAAGTATTTTAGCAAAGGAACCTTCATCTAAAAAACGTAAAATTAAAGAAAGTGCTTTAATTTTATTAAATAAAGATGAATGTGTTGCTTCAAGTTCTGTTAGTTTTAATAGCACTTGGTTACCTTTGCTAAAAACTGAAGTTGATAAGGGACACTTAAAAATTAACTAATCCTTTCAACAAAAATCATTAAATTCTTCCTAAGCGAATAACACCAAATTATAGATATATAAAACTTCAAAAACAAATTAATTTACCAAATAACACCTCAATATCACACTAAAGACCAGTAACCAGTAATTAAATATGACATTATAATTGTCATCTTGTCAAAGTCAGTTCAAAGCTTGACAATCTGCAAGAGCTTTCTACTGGTTTATTGTATTTGCTAACCATTTTCATTTTTAGTTTCTTTTATTCTTGATAACGATAGCAGACTTGCTTATCGAAACGTCGAAGATATCTAGGTACTTCATTAGGGTCACTAAACTAGCACTTGTGCTGTTTACATCCTGGAGCCAGAGCCGAAGGGGCTCTATACCAATTCAAAATAAGTGTAATCATTTGTGGGGCCAAAGGCAATCCATTGCAAGGTTAACTTTTGGGTAGTTTCACTTAGTATCAACTTATTTTAGGCATTTGAACCGGTTACAATATGTTCTAATAAAGTTTAATAGATTTGGTTAGTTTTGGTTAGTCGTTGAAGCAATTTTCGATTAGTTTCACTTAGTCTCAACTTATTTTAGTCATTTGAACCGGTTCCTATACATTATAAAAAAATTTAATAGATTTGGTCAGTTTTGGTTAGTCGTCCAAGTATGGTACTTAGTATCAACTTAATTTAGTAATTTGGACCATTTAATAGATTGTTTAGTTTTGGTTAGTCATTGAATCAACTTCGGTTAGTTTCACTTAGTTTCAACTCATTTTAGTCATTTGAACCGGTTACGATACGTTATAATAAATTTTAATAGATTAGGTTAGTTTTGGTTAGTCGTCCAAGTATGGTACTTAGTATCTACTTATTTTAGTCATTTGAACCGGTTCCGATACGTTCTAATCAATTTTAATAGATTTGGTTAGTTTTGGTTAGTCGTCCAATCAACTTTCGGTTTGTTATTTATACTGACGTTTTCAGCGATTTAATCATTCCTAAGAGGTTGAGTAATCTGTGCCGAAGATATTAAAGATGCTAATAAATAAAACTACTTGTTTTCTAACCAATATATTTATTTCGCCAAATTATTAGCTTATGGTTTTTGGTTATAGTGTAAGTGCCCAGCGACATAAAGTTGCATTTATGAATACTGTCTTGGAAATTTTTGTGTGGTTTAATTGCGGCTAGTCTACCACCTTTTCCCTTTATGAAAACTTTCGTAGTGGGGGCGTTTGCTTTCTAGTCCTTCCAAAAGCCGACCATTTCGCGTAGTGCAAAAAATTTATGGATACTGTTTTTATTTTTAATGTAATCGCGAGGCAAGTTTATGAAACGCGCGGAAAAAAAAGTGTCCGACAAAAATTTTGGGGCGTTAAGGGTGTCCGACAATTCAAACATCTCCAATTCATGAGTTAAAAAAATTTATGAATAACAAGCTGATTTTTTCAGGATTACTTAATAAAAATATGTAGAAAATGAATATGCAACTGTCCGACAAATTACATTTTCCGATTTTCCAGTCCGACACGGGAAAATCATCGGTTTCACGAAGCCAAAAAATTTACGAATAACCATTTCTTCTTTCGATTTTTTGCTTTGAAATAAACTAGAGAACATAATGAATAAGTTGTCCGACAGTAAAACATTACCTTATGCGTAAAAAAGAAGCAAAATGTTTTTTTGAATTTAGTCGTTGTACTAATGCTTGGAGTGTGTATGTTATATACACCCATTTTCAAATAACCGCCTAATTTTGTAAACATTGAATAAAAGGGAATATATAAATACAATAAGCACAGCTTATTCAATAACCAGCTACTCATCTCTGTCGAAATCGGAATGTTGTAGTGTCGGGCACTGCGCATCCTGGCAGTGGCTTGAGCGTTTCAGTTTCACGGTCTCGTGATTTTTCAGGCAATGTAATGACACGAAGCGAGCTGAATTTAAAATGAATATTCGCTTCAAAATCCACGACAAATTCGTCCGAAGGTACGGCGACTGCCCAAAAAAGACCGTAAATTTCGGATTTTTATACAATTTTGCCATTTAAAATCGTTTTCAAACGGATTTTAGACGATAAAACATCGTATTTTAAATTAAACGAACTGCCAAAAGTATTATTCAGATGCCCAGACGTTTAGAAAAATATTAATTCATGGCCCCCTTCTAAAATTTTCACTTGACTTTCCCAAATCAAAGGATGCCGCCGCAAGATGAGTAGCTGATTATTGAATAAGATGTGCAATAAGTAGCAACGAAACAATCGAACATTCCTAGAAAAAATCGCGATACCTGCGACCCGCTGCATTGCCATGAATCCGCTGATCGTATTAGTGTAAGGGCCCAGCGACATAAAGTTGCATTTATGAATACTGTCTTGGAAATTTTTGTGTGGCTTAATTGCGGCTAGTCTACCACCTTTTCCCTTTATGAAAACTTTCGTAGTGGGGGCGTTTGCTTTACAGGCTTTCCGAAAGCCGGTCATTTCGCGTAGTGCAAAAAAATTATGGATACTGTTTTTTTCTTTAATGTAATTGCGAGGCAAGTTTATGAAACGCGCGAAAGAAAAGTGTCCGACAAAAATTTTTGGTCGTTAAAGGTGTCCGACAATTCAAACATATCTATTTCATGAGTGAAAAATAATTATGGATAACGAGCTGATTTTTTCAGGATTACTTAATAAAAATATGTAGAAAATAAATATCCAATTATCCGACAAATTACATTTTCCGATTTTCCAGTCCGACGCGGGAAAATCATCGGTCTCACGAAGCCAAAAAATTTACAAATAACAATTCTTCTTTCGATTTTTTGCTTTGAAATGAACTAGAGAATATAATGAATAAGTTGTCCAACAGTAAAACATTACCTTATGCGTAAAAAATAAGCAAAATGTTTTTTTACTCGTGAATTAAAAATGGTAATATTAAGTACTGCCGTCCTGGATGTTACTACAAGTTATGAAAGGTGGCATAATTAAGTATATTTAGAGTTTAACAAATGGACTTAACTTACCTATGTTCATACTGAGCTTTAAGGAAATTAAGATGTTCTTTCTTCACTTATTAAGATTTGTTTTATGTTAACCCACTTATTTCAGAGGTATGAAAATTTTAAAAAAATTACCTTTATTCAACTTATTTATTAGGTATCATGCCATTGAATACCGTTTTACCATCCGTATGGGATTCAAACCGACAGCATTGGATACCATCGAAACCACGCTATTATAATTCCAACTAAGAATTGTTAATTTTTTGTTTATATCGGATTTGTGATCATGCGTACCTTTTGGACATTTTTTGAGTTGATGACTTGAGGGGATTTTTGGGAATGCGGTTTGAGCGAACGGTTCCAGTTTCTCGAATACCTTTGGCAGATAGATATTCAAAAAAGGGCAAGTTGGAAAAAAATTATCAAAAAAAAATAAGAGTTATTTTGAGGCCAACGCAACGTGTCAAAAGTTGATCTACGTAACAGAGCAGAACACCAGTGTGCCTGATCCAACTTCCTTATACTCTGGTGAAATGTGCGTAGAAGCGCCTTGATATGGTTCAAACCAATTGATATAACCACTTGTTGAGCAACCTACACAAAGCTTGTAGCCCCAGCGTATGGGTTTACCCCGCATAAATTGTTTGCAGCCATGGCACCCAAAATAGGGTACCATGCCCTCATCATCACTATGGGTCTCAACTTTAGGTGCATATCTTAGGAAATTTTGACTCAATAGAGTAAACAAAGGACGAACTTTAGCAAATATATCACTAGTAAACAAATTGTCGTTATCTGTATTATGTGATCACACTTATCTCTGGAAAGCGCCTCTGAAAGAAGAATGATTTTTTTACATCTTTATCCTGTTCCCAAAACATTTTACGTCTCGGATATACCAACGAAACTTCATTTCTCGGACAGTAACTGGTTTGTTATTTTTATTTTATTTTGCCGCATGATGATTTGTTTCTTCAATGAGTAAGTCAAAAACGTTTTCATCAAAGAAATTAAAAAACAAGGAGACCGGTGAACTGTCATTTGCGTCTTCTAAGTCAAATTGTTGACCTGAATCAAAGTTACATGGCTCATATGGAATATGACTTTTAGTCCAATTATAAACTTTGGCAAATTTTGGAGCGGATTTTGACATTTTTTGGAATAAGTTGAGCCAGAGGAATGTTGTCATCTTCCGAATCCGAATCTTAGAGAGGTACCCGTATTTCTGCTGGAGCCCTAAGCTGAGCAGAGGGTAAATTATCAGGGCACATCGTATCTTCCTGGCTTGAATCCTCGTCGGTTTCACAGTCGTCGTCGGGCGGTAACATGACAATGTCAGCTGAAGGATGATGCGGAAAATCGTCTTTCTCGAGCAGTGCTAATGCTTCATGCATTGAAAAACCACTAAAAATGAAAAATAGAGGTAATTTTAGATTTTACTTTACCCATTACTTACAAAATTATATAAGTAATGAAATTTTTATTTCGTAAAGTAGCTCTTATTCCTAACGGCCTATGTAAAGGACGGCAATAAATGGCGGCTCGCTGCCAACGACCAGCATGCCTTATTGAAGTTATCAGTAAATATATTGTTATTTTGGTATATATACATGAAAATAAAGCTAACACTAATAAGTTATTGAATGTTTCTTGAGTAATATACTTACCTAGCAAACTTAATGTTATATTCGGCCATTTTTATTCACTTTTATAATTAAGTTAAACAAAAACATGCAGCGCTGCGCAAGCAATACGGCGCGGAACCATCAAATAAGATTGTCCTGAAACTCACTTATAGATGACGAGCCAAATTTCTCACCATTGGGGTGCGCAGATATTTCTAAAGATGCCGTTCTATTAGTAGGACGTCAGGGTTATCTGATGGGTTAACATGTGCTCACTGGTTCCGTTGATTTAATAAATGTATTAAATGTTCTTGGTGTACCTATTAATTGCTAAGATAAGGAAGGAAAAAAGGGGGAAATAAGAGTTCCCAAGAAGGAAAATACAAAAGAATTATTGCGGCTCCAAACTCTAAAAGAATTTGGGAGCTACTAAATACACAACGTAATGGATGGGTCGAAATAGGTTTGTAAAAAATTGTACGATCACGTGTCTGACTGCCGACTTTCAAAAGGTAATACATATACTGGGGGTCGGTAAGTTTCAATCAAGGTTTCAATACATATTATTAACGATTTACGCATTTCACAATCCATTTACGGTAGCTCATAAAACTTTATCACAATTAATGAATACTTGAAAAATAATGCTGTTTAAAATTGATGTTTTTTTGTCGGACTGCAGATTGGTCCCGACATATTTGTCGGACAGTTATACCACATGTCGAGTACTTGTTTTACATACATGATTCTTTTTTGTCCGACAGTTATTCGTAAATTTTTTGGCTTCGTGAAACCGATGATTTTCCCGTGTCGGACTGGAAAATCGGAAAATGTAATTTGTCGGACAATTGGATATTCATTTTCTACATATTTTTATTAAGTAATCCTGAAAAAATCAGCTTGTTATTCATAAATTTTTTTAACTCATGAATTGGATATGTTTGAATTGTCGGACACCCTTAACGCCCCAAAATTTTTGTCGGACACTTTTTTTTTCGCGCGTTTTATATACTTGCCTCACGATTACATTAAAAATAAAAACAGTATCCATAAATTTTTTGCACTACGCGAAATGGTCGGCTTTCGGAAAAACTGGAAAGCAAACGCCCCCACTACGAAAGTTTTCATAAAGGGAAAAGGTGGTAGACTAGCCGCAATTAAGGCACACAAAAATTTCCAAGACAGTATTCATAAATGCAACTTTATGTCGCTGGGCACTTACACTATTACTCTCTATTAATCGATTTTAGTGTATAATATAATTTAACTCGTCGAAAAATTTATTAAAACACGAAACACTCAACATGGGAAAATGTATCCAAAGTATAACCCCGTAGTTTCAACAGCTAGAATTTTACCGTATTTTAGACGATCCGTTTACCACAGCCGTAGCGCCTACACTGGCGAGTTTCGGCGGATCGAGCCGTTCGAGGTCACGGCTATCGGGCGTAGCAACAAGGAAAGATTGGATTCTGGTTATTTATTATTCTTGTGGTTCCGGTCACACATTTTGAGGCGGGAAAATAAATGTTATTTTTAATAAAAAGATATAGATCTATAGGATGTAGCCTGCGAGATATAGATCTATAGGATGTAGCCTGCGACAGAATGAGATAGAACACAATATACGCATATTCACAGATCCTAAACGGCATAGCATTGGAGTAAAAATGCGGTGCTGTGATCGGTGTTCTGAAGGACAAGGGGTGTTACAATTTTTAATGCGCTTTTTCAGTTTAAAGCACATACTTGGGTGATACGATTGTAAAAAAATATTATGTAGATAGAATCAAAATTAGTTTAAGTACTTTAGGTTAATTAAACAGTAATTCATGCCAAATGTATCAGAATTACCCATATCTTTACAGTCCAATGAATTGCTTTCAACACATCTGGTGGTACAGTGGTCAGACATTCTGCTTGTCATTCGCACGGCCCGGGTTCGATTCCCGTCGGTGACAACACCTTTTTTCTTACTTTTGATAAGTACAATGAATTAATATCAGATATAAAAGCTGTGTTCTGTAAATATCACTAATATAACGTTCTAACCATTGGTGATGTAGATAAATGTATAAAGATGTAATCCATATATGAGAATGAAATAAAATAGTCGCCACTTATTCACAAAGCCCATACAGGTACCTTAAAAAAGGCACCATATTAGACGTGATGTGATTAATATTTATTGACGTTTATATGGAGGCACAAAGGAAAAGTGCATTTTGAGCAATAACATGAATTCAAGAGGACAGGTGCATCTCATTGATATGCAAAGACAACCGGGTAGAAATTGTAAATATGTTTTTTAAAACCTTTGAAATTCAAAAAAAAAACTGACGAGAAAGGTTATACATTTTCTGTATCATAGGTGCTTCTTACATCCTCCAAAGTGTCAATAGGACAGTATTTAAAGCAGCTAGATCGATAGCTGATATTTTCAACCGGAAAATAGTTCAGGAAACCAAGCCTAGAAACGACGAAAATGGCAAATCAGGATTTTCGGAACATTCTGGCTTAATCGCCGATAACAAAGGTACTAATAATTGGACTGACTGTACTTCGTTCAATTGAAAAAAAAATTGAATGTTCCATAGATGAAATACTAAAAAAAATCCATATGTACGTTTTTTGTACGGCTCTTGAAACCATTACCAGAGAGGATGCATTGGGAGCCTCCAGCAAATCGGTAATAGGAGACAAAACTTAATTGCATTTACACGGAAGCTCATGATCGGCCTAAATAAAAAGATATAAGCGAGAGTTTAACTATTTTCATTAGAAAACATCTGAAATTTGAAATAAATGGCTAGTTTCAGATACAGAAAAAAAGTTAGGTACTTTTCTGTAATAAGTTCTGGAATTTCACAATTGGGGTTGTTCATAGTTATCGAAAAAAGTATTCACTAACAGTTTTTTCACACAAGAACGTGAGGCATCTATGCGTAGGCGTATCATATGTGTTTTGCGATTTGGAATTGTAAATTAAAATTAATTTAAAATATAGTTTCATGTTGCTTTTTCATATATCTGATTGAAGAGAAAAACCTAGTAATCGAACAAAAATATGATATTTGTTGCTGTTTTGCAGTTTTGGGGATACAAAAATGAAATAGTATAAATGTTTAAACTGTTTGTATTATTATTTCTTGTTGACCTTTCGAAACCTGCTTATAGAATTATTTTGTTAAGATTTCTAAAGAAACTAAACAAACATTGTAATTTTTAACCACACAAAGAATAGGTGTCAGCAGAATCTAATTCAATAAATTAAGTGACATGTCTCGCCCCTGTGAATATTATTAGATCAGTTAATATTATTTTTTGATATATTCAGGTTCACAGGTGGAACGTGTATCACCATAAATTCAATCGAGACGGCGAAGAATCAAATTCTTCACGAATCCGGATTAGTCTTGAGGCTGAGTAATAATTTCCTGTGCATTCTACTGCGTAATTGAATTTATTTTCATAGCAATGCTATTTTTTTCGCTTGAATCATGTCATTCTATTTTAAAAGTCACTATATTGTAAAGTTCAGCAGTCAACTTCCACTTAATGTGTAAGATTACGTTTCTAACAAATGTAAAAATTAAGTATCATATTCATCATTTTAACAAATAATTTGAGAATTAGGATTTAAATAACTATTAGTCGTTTCATCGCATCGAATTCAATAGTTTACATTACAGTGCATACAGATATGGAGAGAACCTTTGTATTCGACAAATACTTGCAAGTGGAATCCGATAGACCAATCTGTGTATTGGGTCGGTGTTGTCGAAAAATCCATTTATGCGAGACCTTTGTGGCGACGCGGTATGGCTACTGGCAACATCGATGCATATCCCCACCTCTTTTACATTCCCTCAGTCGTCGCTTTATCTTGTTCTATCTAATGCGAACTTCAATCCACAAAGATTCGTGTATCATACGTGTACACAGTTATTTGATATAGTACTAGCATTTCACAATTTGGTAAACATAGTAAAACAAATATTAAAAATTACCTTCTTCAGGAGGTGGGACCCCATTTTCTACTTCATTATCTTGCAACTCTTCTGGGATGTTCTGAAGTAAACGCGGAGGATTATCTGCAGCTGGAGCCATGTCATCTCGTTGTAACCAATCTGGGCCTACAGAAAAAATTAAATGTAGCAATACCCTAAGTGTTTTAGAAATGTACTACATTATGCTGAATTAGTTGTTAATTTTTATGCCAACAGGTTATAAATAGTCCTAGGTTCCAGAGTATAAAATTGCACTAATCCATTTTATTAATCCTTAATATGGCAGATAATAAATCTAAATATGTACGGTCAACTAACCGAAATTAAAAGGAGGAAGCAAAAGAAAGACTGATCTTCAAATATCTGGCAAGGAAATTCAAGTTGCTAACAACAAATGAGTTTATGCTAGATATTGCACATAATACAGTAGCCAATCTTTATATTGAATATAGCAGTGATGTGTTATTATGTGGTTGACACAGATTTCATTGTTATGGTTAAGAAGCTTAATTAGATAGCTTTGAATGCAGACAGGCTTTTTTTATAGTGGTAAGAGGTAAGTGGCTAGAGAAAGAAAGGCTTGTGCTTTACAAGACAAAAATGAATGTTTATATTATTTAAAACAAATAAGTCAGCAATGGATATGCCATTCATGAAACTAAGTGACCCGGTAGACTCTGCAAAAACGGAAATAAGCTTTCTGGGTAAAACGACACTTATGTTACATATACATTACATTAAAACATTATATTTTACAAACTTTGAAAAAGTTGTCAGGTGTGGAATTATTTTCTTTGAAAAAGGTACAGACCATAAGAATATTTCTGTAGTGCAAAAAGAGCAGTAAGAACGCTCTTTAACATGAGGTTTCAAAGGGTGTTCAGGACAAAGAAATTATGAACTGTGTGCGGCATTTTTATACAGGTTCCGGTTTAAATATAAAGAACAATTTATTATCATTCATTGACTGATATAGGTAAAAACCACCTATGTACTATTATTGGAATTGATCCTATTGATCCAACCCAAATTGATGCCGTGTGTTCATTGCAATATATTTAATATATTTTTGAGCGTTATTTAATTGATTTCAGAGATTTTCACACAAGTAAGGCTGTTGCATATTTATATTATTTGGTTTTTATTAAATTGTTTAGTTAAAAATACATTTTAATTAGTTATTTCACTAATTGTATATGTTATCGGCAATGTGCGAAATGGCGAAATGCCTAGACACTCTGCAAACTGGCCAATTCACCAGACATTATGCAAAATGACTAGACACTAGGGCTATCTGCAAAAGGACTAAGCTAGTTAAAAAAAAAAAAAAAAAAAAAAAAAAAAAAAAAACTGGAGCTTGAGAGAGATGTATGTATATATATATATATATATATATGATGTTTCAAAGTATTTTGTAGGCTTACCTCCTCCATGCAAAATCTGTTCCCTTAACCACACTAAGCCAGCAAAAGCAAACAAGGTGCAACATACTACAAAACATCCCTGGAAAATATCAGCTCCAACGTTTTCGCTTGACATCATCTCAAATGGGAGGGTGAGTATGGCATCTACAGTTCCTAGAAAATAATAAAATAAAGTGCAATGTGGATAAAGTTAATGCTGTCCATTATGATATGTGCGACCATAATTTAAATTGCAATAAGAAACGCGATATACAAGCAATTTGTATTTAATTTTCTCAGTCAGATCGATATGACCTTTTTAATAGAGGCCAGACAGTCCGTTTCCTAAATTTAGGGCTTGACCAAAATATGGGAATAGAAAGAAAAACAATTCGTGTTAAATATTCATCAATGAAATTTGGAATTACTAAAAATTTGTTGTTAAACTGAGAAAACGTACAAATCGCCGGCTGCATCTATTCGGCAAAAAGTCAACTAATTTACAGTAAATCAGAAATGCCTAATATATTCGTATAACATGATTTTAAACTACTTTATTATTCCACCTAAGTTTTTAACCAAAGTACCCTTTAAGGGTTCCCTAATGAAATAATTAATAAAATACCTGCAAACAATGCCCTATAGATCCTACAAGCCGTCAGTGGTACTACTCCTAGCCACGCTATAGCAACCAATGTGTAATGTAACCAATACTTGACAGCTGTCGCAACTGAGGATAATAACCCAGATACTAGATCTTTCACGGGCAGTCTTCTTGGCATATCTGGGGAATAGATGGGAGTGAAGGAGAATTTATGACTACATAGTTCACAGTATTCTTTTCTTGAATACCTACAGGGAAAAAATCAAAATATCACTTAAAATATATACAAATAGTTGAATTAGTAAAGACATATTATTTGTATGTAGTAGAACACAAGTTTTCCTTTTGATAGGCCACCGTATTTGGGCGTTTCAAGTCAATTTTAGAGATTTAGAATTTAAAGGTATTTAAATATAAGTCTTTGACTGTGCTTTTTTATTATTTTGCATTGCCAGGTCTTATTTTCTGGATATGAATTCTGTTATATTACCGCATTCCACGATATCTAGGCTTACGTTAACGTCATTCTACTCCCGTGGTCAAGTACCTCGGTACCTTCGGAATTTTCAGTAACAAAATGATAGTCCGCGTTATGTCAATTTCAAGTCGTTATGACTCCGATCCCATGCGACGACGCCATCTTGTACTCTAGGATAAAATTATTTGTCAATATATTTACATTCAGTTTGGGTTAGTTTAGGTCCTAAACTAACCCAAACTGAATGTATACATACAAAAACTCATAGTAAATACATTGATTTTTTTTATTGAATGGGCAGGAATATTGATTAGATTTTGACCACCCCACCCCTCTATTTTTTTTATTTTTTAAGCTACAGTGCTAATTTTTTTAGCGAATTGTAGGAATTTTTTTTTAATAATCAATAAAATTTTTCAATTTCAAGCCCATGTTTCATATGCCATTCTTGCTTGGACGCATTCGGCTGAGGCATATAGGGTGTTTGGGTTGCAGAGGAGGGCTCTGAGAGTGATAGCTGGATTGGGATTTCGGGATGACTGTGTGGGTGTTTGTAGAACTGAGAGTATTGACTGTGCCTTGCCAGTACATATACCAGTGCTTGATGTATGTGAGGGGAAACTTGGGCATGTACCGGACTCACGGGGACATTCATGAACACAATACGCGTGGTAGGCAGAATATTGTCCCCTCATACTGGCCTCTCAGAAGGTGTCAGGATGGCCCTGGATATTGGTCCGGAATTTCGTTTTAATGCTCTGCCTGTGCATATAAGAGCCCTTCCACTACTGCATTTTGGGAGAACGGTAAAAAAAATTGTTAGACAAGGCTTTATATTCCTTCGAAGGCTTCCTAAATTTTAATTTGAATGAATTTAATTTGTAGTGTGAAGTTATAATATTTTAATAGTATTTTTAATAATATTTGGATAATCTTACTTGTTCGATGTTTTATTGACAACAGTACTTTGTTTCTAGTGAGTGTTTAGTATGTCTTTTGTATACTCTTTTGATGATTATTATGACCTGTTCTGTGGCAGGAGCTTTTGCTATATTTGTAATGAGTAGAGATAATTATGCTTATTCTTATTGGATTGACCTGTGTAAATATTTACTGTAATGTACATGAATAAACTATTGTATTGTAAGCCAGGAGTATACCTACAATACGAAAGTTTGCGTCAAAATAGTGTTTAAACGTCTATGTAGGTATAATTTATGATATTTTAAGTAAAATTGAAAGAAACATTATTATTAACTACATACATACTAATACACAAAATTAAAAAGGAACATAATAATATTATATTGCAAAATGTTCTACATGGCCCCCATTTACTTCAATACATCTTACATAAATGCGTTTCTGTCCTTTGATTGCAGCCAAACTGAAACCCTGATTATTTGTATTTAGTGCTGCTATCTATTCTGTTAGGTAGCGCCTGATGCTATTAGGTGTCAATTCTTCGGGTGCCTTCTCATCTAATTTCCCTTTCAGGAAACCCCACAGAAATGTGTCCATAATTGTCAAAGCAGGACTGCTGGCTGGCCATCTGATACTCCCAAATCGTCCAGGCCAGACACGAAATTTATCATTTAGCAAGCGGGTTACCAGACCGATATTATTGTAAGGAGCACCATCTTGTTGTCACAAAACTTCATTGTGGTCTGGCAAATTTTGAACATCTTGGACTAAATCAACTCTCCGTGGTAATTCTAGAGTTAACAGCCATTGAACAACGTTTAAGAGTTTTCATGTTGTTAAGTATGTATTTACTAGCGTTAGTTTAACATTATCTGTGATAACTGTTCATTTGATTAAGAAATTAATTATTTATAAATAAATATTTATGTTCTTTTTTAGTCACCTACTAAAATTGGTACAAAAACACGTGATCGTAAGAAAATGTATTCTCTTCCTGACAATATTTTCTTTTTACTTCAGCTCTAAAGGCTAGTAGAAAAAAAAGCATTATTCATTCACCAGGTACCCAACTGATCCGGTAAAAGTTCATAAATTGCCTAAAATCTCTAGATTTTCATATATTTTATATTAATCAAACACAAAAAATCTGTCTATAGCGGTAGGAAAATGGTGAGAATGTAAAAAGCCTTCGAAACAACGGCCTCTCTATAATGCATTCCAAAAATAATTTTAAGAGCTCCCTTCTGGATTAAATAAAAAAATCACCCACAAACAAGAGCCGTATATCAAAAGAGCTTCTATTAAAGAAAGATATGCAGTCCTCGGAATGATCAAGATCCGTATCAAGCAATGTCTGCTTCAAATTTTAATTTATGATTAACCACTACTGTTGGGGAAACACCCCAACATGTGTATAACTTTCATTTTTCACCGTATAGTTTGGTGATAACACCCTGTATGTCCGTAGTATGAATGAGCCATAATTAATCTACGAATATATGTATTTAACCTCAGATAAAGAGCAAATTGTGCATTTAAAGCATTGTATTTCAGTTACTCCTCAGTCCGAACCTGGTTTGTCGGTTTAACAGATTCCGTTATATCCAACATGCTTTAGAAAGTGAAATGTCATTCCGTCAAACAAGTCGTTTTTAATCGTTCTCAATTTAAAATATCTTTGTCTCAGTCAGTGTTGTGTAGAAACATGTCAAAGAAACAAATAACATGCTTCCACCCTCTCAAATGCATCCACCGCCGCGTAGCATCCCGCGAATTTCCCACTCTTTCAGCAGACTTTCAGTTTGCCGCCTACCGATAGGAAAAATTAGATTTCAGTGCCTTAAAAACACTCAAACTTGATGCGTCGGTCCAGTCACCGCTCCGCATAAAGTTGGCGCCAAAAACATCTACACCTGTCGCAGCTCTGTTTGAAGCTAAGATTTAGTTGTTTTATTAGTTTATTGTGCCTTACAACCACTCAAACTTACTAGATCGGTCCAGTCACCGCTCTCTAGAGCAGTTAAAACTCTCACTCGAACAGCAGCTAAAGTGGCTGCTCGTTGCTCTTTCGCGCCAAAGGTCAAATCCTTTTAGGCCATTTTTTCGTTTTGTTGCACATATATTTAGAGAATATCTGGTGCACCTCCGTTCTCTTTGTCCAAGCTTGGACAAAGAACTCTTTTGGGCGTTTTAACGCATTCTCTCTGAGGCAGAAACGCCATAGCGTTGCTGTGAAGAAGAAGGAAAAATGGCGCCGGCTGTGGAAAATTTGTAGATTGAGCTTGACAAATTATTCCTGTACGTAAGACGAAGGTTCAAATCAAAGGTTTGGTCAGATCCTTGCCCTAGCGAAGTTAAGTCGAGAGGATTGGAGATTAAGGTATTCTGTGAGAAAGAAAGGTGCTAGATTTAAAACATAAAAGTTCATTTCATTTAAATTCAGGAAAGACAAACGTTTCATTTTTAAATTGAATAATCAAGACTTTTTTAGTAGTTATTTATAAATAAGTAACCTTTGTATATTTAGTTTTTCTGTGAGTGAATAGCTACCCATACACTAGCGTTCATTACCGACATTCATTCTTCTAGCATTCTATCCTTGCAAAATATTAAAGGGATAATAAAACCTTGATCGCCCACTAACACAAATAATTTTCGTGCAATCTTTCGTCTCAATTTTTCCCCTCGGACAGTCGTCTCATATTTTGCGGGGAAAATAATCTGCTTATAGGCCACTAACGTAAAAATCATATTCTCCAGCTATTTCTATCCAAAGCGCCTGTGAAAGGAAAGAGTGTTGGTTAGTGGACAAATTAATCATCTGGGAGGACATTGTTCTTCTCAGTTTGTCAATTTGCTTTATCCTCTCAGATTTTTGGCTCGTTAAAAGTAGCTTGGTATTACTTTATATTTTAAGTTTGTTATGGTTAAGTATGGATAAAACAAAATTGGCGGTCGCCTCTGGGCTTAGTTGGTGATATTTAAAAAAAAAAGGAAGAGAAGTGCGTGGTCAAAAAAGCTTCAGGATCAAATTTTCTCTAAATTAGTTGTAATATATTACAATCATTGTTTTTTAAATTTCTGTTATCATAGAGATCTTTGTTGAACGGCAGAATCAAATAAATGCAAGAAATGCACGTGTCATACGTAGACGGCTTCTCGCGACAAAAGCGGCACATCCGGCTCTCGATCGGCACTAGCAGTCAAACTGTTTGATTTCGCCGCTGCTTTAGTTGAGCATTGGACACAGAAGGGCTACTATTTTCCTTGAAGAATTCCAATTATTAACGACATGGGTAGTACTTTTACAGAATTGTTGATAAGTCTAGTACAAAACCGCAGAGTTCTTTGGGATATGAAACATAAAGAACTTCATAACAGGGTGTTAGTCGACAGAGAGTGGACAAGAATATCAGCTGATCTTCAAGAAACAAGAAAGATAATATACAGGGTGTCTATTTTAAGTGCGCACCCTATCGCTATCTCCGAAAAGAAAAGGGTCGACTTACAGGTCGATTATGTTAGCAAAAAGTTGCAATGAAGGCAACTGCAGAAATCACGCAAGACACTACTGCCGCCTCTGCTGGTCAAGTCGCACTAACCGCGGGTGCCGGGACGCATATTTGTAAATACCCGACGCGTTATCCACTCGCGAAGTTTCGGCTGCGCTTCGGGCGCTCGTAAATACCAGACGTATTGGTGACGATACGTCTGGTATTTACTATACCAAATTACGCATTATTACAATATGGCTTCATGATTCAAACAATCTGCCGCAAGAGCTGTCGTGGTCGAGAGGTTTAAATGGTTGGGTCTCACCTGGACGGCCCGGGTTCAAACCCCGTTGCTTTTTTTAATTTTTTTTTTAAGATTATGTTTCTAAACAGTTTTTTTCTTGATTTTGGGTATGTCTTGGGTTAGTTTTTCTCTTGATTTTGGGTATGTCTTGGGTTACTTTGGGTTAGCACCCAACAGACACGTCTGTTATTTACGAATGAACTTCGGAAGATAACGCGTCAGGTATTTACGAATATTCTGCCGGGACTGCCGGCTGGTCCGCGCGACACCGCCTACGTAAGCCATTGCATTACAGTTTTTTCGTTCTCCATAATAGTACAATAATTATACCTAGTATTGTATAATCTAAACCTTAATTTTGCCAAATTCTACTTTTATGTTGGGGTTTGGAACCTTCGGAAACATGCACTAAAACGGAGTTTTATCCACAAGCAAGAAAATCTACTTTGATGGAAATAAGTATTTTTAACCACGTGCTCTGACTCTCTTGATTCGAACGGAAAGCAAAACTAGCAAGAGACAACGACGTGTCACATCAAAGCACACTTGTCTCGTCGGGCTTGAACGTCGGTACATCGTGACAAGAAAGATGGTATGTGCATCTTATCACCCACTAACTGGTGTTCTTTCCTGCGAGATTCGACATTCCCACAGGAAATAACGCTGGTGTATGGGTAGCTATTAGCTACCCATACACCAGCGCTCATTACCGGCATTCATTCTTCTAGCGCTCTTTCCTTTCAAAATATTAAAGGAATAATAAAACTTTGATCGCCCCCTAACACAAATAATTTTCGTGCAATCTTTCCTCTCAATTTTTCCCCTCATTCAGTCGTCTCATATTTTGCGGGGAAAATAATCTGCTAACGTAAAAATCATATTCTCCAGTTATTTCTATCCAAAGCGCCTGTGAAAGGAAATAGTGTTGGATAGTGGACAAATTAATCATCTGGGAGGACACTGCTCCTCTCAATTATTACTCATTAACTGGCGTTCTTTCCTGCGAGATTCGGCATTCCCATGGGAAAGAACGCTGGTGTTTGGGTAGCAATCTTGTCGGGCTTGAACGTCGGTATATCGTGACAAGAAAGATGATATGCGGATCTATCATCTTATTACTCATTAACTGGCGTTCTTTCCCGCGAGATTCTATACATTCCCGCAGAAAAGAATGCTGGTCTATGGGTAGCTAATGAATGAATATGTGACAGTAGTTAAGAATTGTATATATTTTTTTATATCAAATGCAAATTAAGAGTATTGCATTATTAAAGTACTTAATACCTAACTTACCTACCTGTTTCAATTCACAACCTATGTGTAAAACCCCCACCACCCTATTTTAATAAAGTCCAAAGTAAATTGATTGTGGTTAATTATACAGTTAATTGCCACCCCCACCTTTATGGTAATAAATAATTAAAAAATGAGTTGTTTATCCCGACCAACTACACTAACTCAAACTGCAGGGCAGGCATACGCCGATGATATAGTAATACTTATAAGAAGCAGCTCGCAAAGAACTATCTCAGAGGATCTTCAAGAGGTGCTAACTAACCATGGTCTATGATTGGTGTGGAAGGGAACGACTATCTGTGAACCGGCACAAAACATTTATAGTACCGTTCACAAGGAAGAAAAAGCTGAAACACTTAAGACCACCTTCACTCAAAGGAGAAGCTATCCCATTTGCGAATACAGTAAAGTATTTGGGAATTACCCTAGATAACACACTTAACAGGAATGCGCATCTGGATAAAATTGGCGGAAAAGCGAAACTGTCACTATGGATCTACAGACGCATTTGTGGCAAAACATGGGGCATACATCACAAACAAATGCACTGGCTATATATTGCAGTCATAAGACCAATGATAACATACGGGACAGTAGCTTGGTACTCTAAGAGCTTACAGAGCTCCGCGAGAATCACATGCGAAAAGCGTGTCTGACAATTAGCGTCGCGTTTGGCACTACACGTACGGCAGCCAGTGTCTCTAAAATCTGCCACCTCTCCAAATAGTACTGGAGAGGGAGGCCAGATGGGCTACATATAGATTGACATAGGCGGTGATCAACAATCCGCAGGCGATCATCATGTGGCCCAACAGGATGAAAAACGTTAATGAGCGGAACAGTGTGTTGGGTCTACAATCAGATGTTATGCCTACGAAAACTAACTTTTTCCATGCCTATGACGTCATCTTACCAGAGAGGAACGAATGGGCAAAAAAAACTCAGAACATCTGAGAACAACAGAGAGTAGTTGGTTAACTAACTGCTCCAAGACCAATGATGGTAGGAGCCGCTGCATGGAATATAAATAGTAAGGTTGAGCTTAAATGTTCCATAGGCAAACATGCAACCATTTCTCAGGCTGAATTCACGCCACTGATATGACTGCACAGTGGCTCATTGATAGAAACTGGAAAGGCAAGTCAATCAAAATATTCTCAGACAGTCAAGCGGCTTTGAAAGGTCTTGAATCTAGCCGTTGTTTATCCAAGGCAGTATGGAACTGCGAGGAACTACTCACCACATCAGGTAAAGAAAATAAACATACACTGATCTGGATACTTGGACATACAGGATATGAAGGCAACGAAAGAGCTGATGCTCGTACGAAGCAGGCGACTGCAATGGCCTTCATAGGTCCATATCTAGTACTGGGTATAGCTTACAACACAGCTAAAGAAGCCCTCTCCAGGTGGACACACCATCAATTTGTAGACAAATGGAGGGTGTTACCGGGCCTAACTCATTCAAAGATGGCAGTGAATCTGCCATCAGGAGTGAGAGCTAGACAACTTCTTCAAATTTGCCGACAGCAGGAACAGGCTGTAGTTAGCATTACACTGGCCATTGTCGTCTAAGAAGCCACATGAGCAAGACAGGGCTTTCCGAAGGACCGGAATGCCGCTTGTGCTTGGAGGAAGAAGAAATAAGTTTTATGCCACTATCCAGCAATGGAAAGAACCAAACAGTGTTTGGAAATTCTCAAATTACACTTGTAGATTTGAAAACTACAGAATAAAATATTAAGCCCATACATTTGGTGTATATTATGTTCTATATTATTGGTGCTAAATATTTGATTGCGTAATGAACATTAGAGTTTGCAACGTGGAGATAACATATTTGAGGAAATAAATATGCACACAGTAAGACTAAACTCTCGCCTGGACACATATATTCTGGGTGCTCACTTCGGAATGAAGAATTCGATCCGTCCTCCTACAGTGTACGCAGTAGTACGCACACAAAAAAAATGCGAGTTGAAAGGCACGTGCAGCTCTGGCCAGTCTGTGCTTACCTTTACTCATACCTACCTACTTCTATTAGTTTTTCTGGGGTTTTTCTTGTATCAGGATCTGCTTTGGACATAAGATCTCATTTTATTTTAGATAGACTTTATTTTATTTTTTTTATGTATTCTGATCCCTACATACATAAATAAATAAATAAATAATGTCTTTATTAGGTATCAAATGCACATACATTTTCCCAAAAGGCGAAGATTAGCTTAAGCTACTCTAACTCTTAACCTTACGAAACAAAACAAAAAAAGAGAAAAAAATAGAAAGATCCAAGTACAAACAATAACTGAAAACAAAAATTTAGTAAATAATACATATGTTAATGAACAGTGAAAAAAGAAAAAGAAAAGAAAGAAAGGAAATTATTGTAGTAATTGTTCCCCTAAAAATAGAGTCTTATAACTATTCTTAAATTGAAACATTGGACTTGAGAAGTTAGGCCTAAATCTATTATAAATTGCTACAGCGTTATATGTGTAACAGCGTGAGAAAAGAGCTGTAGTATGGTGCGGCATAGTCAAGGTTATGTGTCTTATACTCCTATCATGTACCTTATTTCTTGGAATTAATTTTTCTAACAACTATTTTGGTGCCTGTTTTTTAAATAGGCGATACATAAATGTTAAGAAATTAAATTTAAACAGGAAAGACATTTTTAGCCATCGTAATCGGTAAATGTGTATGGAAACCTGATCGAATTGTCTTACATTACAGACAAAACGACAATATGCATTTTGTGCACGCTGTAGTCTTTGTTGAGTTATTGAATCAAGACAAGGATAATAGACTATTAAACAGTAATTAAAAATAAATAACACCATTGTATACAATGATAACACCAAAGATTCTGAGAGCCTTTTTCTTGTCTTAAAATTCAAAATATATTTGTTGGCATAAAGCAGACGCATACGTAAATAACACTTTTGTAAGACAGTTCCGACATGTTCTTTAAATCTTAAAAGTGAATGAACAGTTAATCCCAGAACCCTGACATTATCACTAAAAGCAATTCGGTCATTATCAATCTCAATGTAATGATTATCATTTATACCTAATAGTAGCCCGACGATTTCTACTAGCAAAAAGTAATACTTTAGTTTTATTTGCATTAATATTGAGATTGTGTTCCTTAGAATACTGCAAAATTGATCTTAAATAACCAATTTTGATATTTGAAAGCAAAAATTCAAAATTCACGTTGTTTACATTAGTATTGACAATCTCACACCGTAGGTCTTCCCTTATATAAACGCCTACACCACCCCCGCTATCTTTCCTATAAAATCTGTAACCAGGCAATGACAACACATCAGAAGAAACACTATGTTTCAACGATGTTTCAGTTACACAAACAATATCGTACTTTTTAACAACTAATTGAGAGAAACTCGCAAAACTAGGTAGGAGTGATCTTACATTAATGTTAGCAACACATATATTATAAGGTAGTTAAACACAATACCTAAGTATTCGAGTTTTATAATATCAATTTGTAATTTGAATTTGACTGTTTCTGTAATTTCAGATCCCATGAGTTTAGTGAGATAATAATGCGACACACGCAAATATCCTTATCAGATCATGAAGATGTCTAGTATCATCTTAAACCCCCAGAAAACATGCTGACAATCAGCTGCGAATGTTGCCGATTTTTTTGATATAGCTTAATTTAAAAGTTTGGGTTAGTCTAAATCATTTAAAATAGGTAATATTTTCCCACATTTCCTTCAGGAAAAGCTGGAAATCATAAATTAGATGGGGGCGACTGTCTGACTTGGATATTTTAAACACAGAATGATTCTAGTACTTCCGATTGTAAAGGAAGAATTATTAAATGTACATTAATAGAAAAATATAAATATATATAGAAATATATTTAGTGTTTCTGATGCTTGGTAATATTGGTCCAATTAAGTTCAGTTTATGGACAAATGATTCTAGATCACAATGAGAAGAAAATTTCTTAAATTTAGTAACTAACCTTTTCAATTTTGTAATGCACTTAAATTACCATTAGGCTGTAATGAGGGCATGATGAAACCAAAGAATAATAAATAAATATAAAAATTCGTTTTCTTGACGATTATTCCAGATAACTAGGAATCAAACAAGATACGTATGTATCTGGCGAAATTTAACTTGTCACCATTTTGTTTTTAACCATGGCAAAAAATAAATGGAAAGATTTGAAAATTTTGTAAACACTTTCAGTCTCAGTATCACTCCAAATAAAATGTTTACACAGTTTTCATAAAATTGTGAAATATTTGGGTGTGAGCAACTACTTGTCTATGGGAGTAGAGTGAGGGGAAGAGGCATTTTATTATTTTATATTCGCGCTGATCCTACCATGAGACGACACCTTGGTGCTACTGCCAGGGTTGTAGAATGTAAAAAAAATCACGATTTTTTAAGTTTTTATTAATTTATGCCGGTTTTTTTTATTAAACATGGCAATACCAGACTTTTACAACAATTTATTTTTTAAGTTAGTTTTCTTTATGGAATAATTTTATGGAATAATTTATCTACAATATTCAACTAAATTTAAACTTCCATTTAAATTCCCGACCGCGTTCCACTGACAACAAGAAACTGCGTCCGCCTTTATAATGTAGCTCGACGCTACTCCTTAATCTACTGCATGCCAATATCAAATCGCGTGTTTGTACCCGTTGTTTGAATAATGTTTTTAATATACCTCATAGAAGTGGTGGTAGAAAAAAGATCCTATTTGGCAATATTTTAATGAAAAGTCCAACAAATCTGATAATCTGATGGAGCCACCTGCAAAATATGTAATTCGGAAATGCAAGTACAGTTTGTATTCATCACAGTTTAATTATTTATTATAATGTACCGTACATGTATTAGATTTGATCAAAACACAACATTGGGACAAAAAAAGGGGATTTTTTTATACTATTTAATTACTTTTTGTTTTTATTTTTATGCAAAGAGAAATAAGAGTGAAAATTTTATATTTATTTAAAAAGAACCGCCACAGATTATTTATTTATTTCAACATATCAATATTTACAAGTTTAACAATAACTAGCTTAAAATTGTCTACTTAGTGCTTATTTTAAACCTGCTTTGAGGCACATTAAAAAAGTCCAATTCTACGCAACACTCGTTAACACTAGCAGAAATTCTATTAACGGGACTATACAATAAGTACAAGTGCGACAATAACGTATGTTTGGTTACGTGCAGGGTAAGAAGGTACATGAATATGAAAGGCTTCAGGACATTCAGGACTCTTAATAACACAGTTAAGAACATGAAAAGCATAACTTATGTGATAGAAAACCCTTCTACAGGGGCAAGGGGAGCTAAATCTAAGTAAGACATAGTCTGGGCCCCTTTAAGATCTATTCCATTAAGTCAATTAAGTGGTTTATATTTTGCATATTTTATAAATTTATGTTGCACATTCTCAAGCCTGTTAATACGAACTTGATAATTACTTAGCGAATCGTAAGTCTATTTCTGCTGTGATTGATAAAAAATGATACAACACTTTCAGGCGACGTGAATCAGTATTTGAGAAGACTCTATATCATTAGTAGCCTTTGTTTAAGATCCTACGATACCACAACATAATTTATTTTCAACAGACAACAAAAAGAATTGGGCTTTAAAAGCCACCAAAGAATTACGTCCCAACGGTTTCTTACCACTAATAATTCAATTCTAGCAAAATCAGAACCATTTACTTACTGATATTATTTTTTAAGAAGACATTCTTAAAATCACAAAATCTTTGGATTGGTGGAAATCACAACGAAATGTTTTTCTTGACAAGCATTACAATTAAACAAATTTCTATTTACACTTTTGAAAATTTAGGCTTTTGTTAATAATTATATTATAACATAATACAAATTATTAATATTATAATAATATAATATTCTAAATCGTTCTATATTTTTTTGTATTTCAATTTATTGTTTTATGTCATATCTTATACTTAGTTTTAGTTACAAATATTGTATTGACGAACCTTATGTTATGTAGACCTTAACAGTGAATAAATAAATAAATAGATAAATATAATTAATTTGTTTTGACTTTCTGTTAATAATTAAATATATTGGTTTGGTATCATATAAACTGTTCTTGTTAGCATAGGTAACTTTTCTTAAATTTAATTTCTTAGGATATATTAGTTTGCTTCTACGTGTACCTGACTTGGTTTTCAAATAAATCGTTATTAGGGTTGATACCTGCATCCGTGGAATATACTATTAAAATAATTACTGAAAGCATCACAAATATCATTACCATTGCCATATTCAACATTATCCAAAAACATTTTATTGGGAATTTGCAATGAACGCCTCTTATTATTGACATATGACCAGAAAGATCGAGAATCCACACCAATATTGACCTGTATGGTCTCTATATACTTTTTACGGGCAGATTTTATATCCTTTTTTAATTTGGCTCGTTTTTTTTTAGTTTTTGATGAGTTACGGAATTATTTGTTTTCGCCTCCTAAGTTTTTCTTTTAATTTAAGTTTATGGATTATATTTTTTGTGAACCAAACAGGATATGGTTTATGTTTATTTTGGGTTTTAGGAATACATAAGTCGAATATTTCATATATTTTTTTATAAAGATCAGAGGTAGCCTCGTTTACATCAGTGTGTGATTCAATGAAACTCCAGTCGGTTTGACTAAACATGCAATATAAAGAGACATAATCTGCTCTACGAAAGTTATATGTCGAACTCGTAGCTTTTAATTCTCTTTGCCTGAACTTGGGAAAGGGAAAAGTAATTCCAAGTGTGCGATGCAATTTATCTTCAGATGCAAAATTAAATTCATTTCTCAAGACCTGGCAACTAATCTTTGATACCACTACATCCAATAAGCGATTCATGGAATTTGCAGTGAAATTGTACCTATCATCAAAAAAGCTTAAGAAATTAGTAAATTGTTCATCATATTTATCCGCCTGACCAGTTGTGTAATATTCACTTAATCTGGTCAAATTAAGATCACCAATAATTATAAACTCTGAACACAGTAAGTAGGATTGACTTTCTATAAAATCATACAACTTGTCAAAAGAATGTACATCGCATGTGGGCGCAGCATATACTACTAAAATGTATACATAGGTATGATGACTTAAGTTTAATTTTCATACACAACAAATCAATTTTTTCTTCAAACGTCAGTAAATCCGTCATTACTCGACTGTGTAGGCGGCAGTGAAGTTTCGTTTTTCCTCCGCCGGAGCTTTACTTTTCACTTTTCCGCCGGCGGAGGTAAAAGTGTTGTCAAAGCAACATAGATACAATGCAAACAAACATCAAAATAAGCGTCAACAACTCAAGAGTTATTAAACTAAAATTTGTATTTATCACTCAATTTGTGACTGCATTTCTAAAAATCACTAATTTAGGAACAAATTGGTTATTATTTAATCGAACTTACTCAATAACTGCTTATCAATACGGAATTAAAATGCAATCGAAAACGCAATTTTAAAAATATAATTATTGTTGACAGTGTCCACTGACAGCTTTATGTTACATTACTATAGCAACAACCTGAGCCTATTCACCGACATCGCACCGGTCTAAGCCGCCTTGCGAACCCACTTATCTTTAATAATAATTATTATTACTATTAAAAAGAGACGTTTTTGGATTAATTTGTCGACATTTGAAGAAAAAACAGCATATTTTATTTGGAGGAAAAGTTACTTTTCATGGCTTGCTCTCTATTACCAGCCTCACTCCGTTCGGCTGTTAAACACGAGCGCGCCATGAAAAGTATTACTTTTCCTCCATATAAAATAATATACTATTATCATCCTGGAAGTTTATTTATATCTATCTGACATGCTTCAAGCTGCATATTTGCTGCCAATAAAACTCCGCCGCCTCTAGATTTACCGCTTAGTTCATACTTTCTATCGGCTCTAAACACACTAAACGTGTCTGGAAAAAATTCATTACTACTTACAGATTCATCTAACCAAGTTTCGGCTAACACCTTGATGTCCCATTCTTCAGACGTAGCCCAAACGCTATTATCAAACTCGTTTAACTTAGAATTTCTTCTTGGGTGCATATGAAAACCAAACGGCTTTACAACCACATTCACGGGCCAAACATCACTGTTCAGTACTGCGTTTTTCAACAGGGAATCTATGGAAATTTTGAAAGCCGCCCTATGTTCATCGCGGCTCTCAAGTTTTTCGCAAGATACTACAGGAACATCGTGGCTATTTAGGTGGGCTCTTAATTGTTCGACAGTACACTCTGCATTTAGGTTACCCACATATAACAACTTCCTTTCCGCTGCTGCCGAAATTATAGAGACTGAGCAACCCGTACCCCTAAGAATACCTCGTCTTTGGTTCTGTAGCGGTTGTATTTTATCAGGGTCAGTGGGGACCACTTGTTTGTCCGCAGATGTCATTGGACATCTGTATACGGCCATCCTTGACCCTATTCTCGTGTAGCTGTCTGTCATATTTTGCAATATTTTCGTGCAACACAGGTTTTGGGTCCAGGCTGAACGCATTTCGATCCTGCATAAGAAACCGTACCAAATCAGCATTTGCACTTTTAATTGCGCCAACTATACCTTCAAGTTTAGTGGCTATTGCCTCAGTCTGGTCCTGCAGCTCCTTTTTGAGAAGCAGAATCATACTTTTATTTTGGTCATAGTCGCAGGCCACACGTGTTATGGTGACTGGCGACTTCTCAGGTTGTGAGCGCTGTAGAAGTGCTCTTTTTTGTCGAGTGTTTCGACTTCTTTGTGAAGCGCAATCATAATACCGCCCTGATCAGAGTTACTGACACAATTCTGCGAGGCGTCACAGGCGGGGGCGCTTGGCTGTTCATGCTGTGAGCCGTTTAGTAGAGCTATTTAATTTTCCAGGACTTCAACTTTTTTGATTAATTCAGTTGTTTCATTGACATTATTGGTGTTTTCATTGATTTACTTATTTATTTATTAACGTTATCAACATTTTCAAGTATAATATTACAGTATACAGAAACTTAACCAAGAATAACCCTTCTAGCAGAGGATTTGAATGTGTTTAGGGAGGCACCAACTAGGTCTAGGCTGTCACAATATTTATTGACCGTGGTTGAGACCCTATTTGTAGGGGTGTAGAGCAAATACCATGTACGACAATGAGGGACATGCAGGAGGGAGTGAATACAAGTTTGATATATCGGGACATGAAATGAAAACAGGCTAAGACAGTCTGGACTTTTGATATTATTAATTACTTTGTAAAAAAAGCAAACGTCGTAGTACTCCCTTCTACAAGCAAATGTACTTAGATTAAGGTAGGTCATAGTCTGGTTATCATTTAAGTTGATTCCTGAACACAACAAATGGTATTTAGAGAATTTAAAATTTAATGAATTTATGTTGAATATTTTCAAGCCTATTAATGTGAATATGATAATATGATGACCAAACTATGTTTGAAAACTCCAAAGTTGACTTTTTTGTAAAAAATGTCACAATTTTGTAACAAGCAAATTTTGGAGAGGCGACGTGCGACGTTCAAATAGGCGAGGACGTGACAACCCTGGAAGACGAATGGCGCAATAGAAGAATGACTAGCATGGTGTTATATAATACGGAGTATATATAGGGATTAGAAATAAGGCGTAGATATAGTTATTGTATGATAGCAGAGTCGACTCATGGCGTTATGTAATTATGATGACTATACTGGCGAAGCTTTAAGGTGTAAGGCGGAAATAATAGTGGCTGTAATAATATTGGCGAAATAAAACGTGTTACTAAAAATTAATCGTTTACAGATCAGAAGTCGGGATAACCTACGTATTGTGTTATTTGTTGTGGAGAACGGTGAAATACGCGATTTCGGCGAGTTAAATCGCAGTGGCAACTTCTTCTTTTTTTGTGAGTGGCGATATCACAAAAACTCATAACAAAAAGCGGGCGTTTGTTGCCATCCTTGACAGTGGATTGACATTTGGCGATTTTTCAGATATTCACGATAATAATAAAGAAGTGTGTGCTAATTAATTAGTGATTATTGTAAAAATTGTGGCGTATTTCAACTGTGTTTATTGGCATTGGTGTTTAAAAGGCGTTTTTCAAGTGATTTCCTATGGAGGAAGGCAGAAGTGACGAGTTAGAGCTCGATTACGAGTTGGAATTGAGCGACGGTGACCACGGCGAAGACGATGGAAGACGAAACAGTCTCCATGGTACATAAGCTGTTGAAAGGCGGTTTGGCAACTAGTATCCAGCAGATTGTGGCGGCCGAAATGGCAAGGGCGGCGAAGCAAAAGGCGGCCGAAATGGTAAAGGCGACGAAACAAAGGGCGGCCGTTGGTACTGGCGGTACCAAGGGCAACAAGAAGGGCGAAAAATCAGGTGAGAGCGTTCCTCAGGCGGTAGTAGAGCATGCTTGTAGCGATAGGGCGGACTCCGCTTGCAGTTCGGGCTGTATGGGGTCAAGGGCAAGGGCAGGCGGCGCGCGGCGACATTATTGACCCTTTCGATCCTGACATCCAGGACTGTAACATAGGCAGGTGGTTGAGCAAAATTGATCAGTTGGGCGATATTCATGAATGGTCGAACTATGAGAGAGCATATTTTATGCAGGCGAAATTGCAAGGCGCAGCAAGGGGCTGGTTTAATCGGCTCGATGAATATGACCTCTCATGGGAAGACTGGAAGGCGGCTCTTAGGAAGGCGTTTCCTAGAGTGCATGACTTTGCTCAGCTGCTCAAGGAGATGATAGCGAGGGTTAAATTGGACGGCGAAACCATGACCCATTATTATCATGATAAAATGGCATTGATCGAAAGGTGTGGGCTTTCAGGCACAAAGGCGCTTTCGTGTCTGATTGACGGTCTACCTCTCGATCTACAGGCGAATGCGAGGGCATTTGGTTGCTCTTCCCCTGGCGACTTGTATACTGGCTTTCTTTCCTCTTTTGACAGATATCGGCGTCCATCAACCGATATTGTGGAATTGGAGGGGCAAGGAAGTCCAGGATCATGCGCAGGCGAAGGCGACGAAGACTTTGCGGTCTTCTGAGGCCATTCTCAAATTGAGAGAGGCGTTTGGCGAATTTTGGGTACCCAAGGCGTACTATTTCCAACTGCTGGCGCGGGCTGGCGTTTACGAGCAAGGCGTTTGCCGACTTTTTGGCGAGGCGAGGTGTGAAACACCGAGGGCGAAAAGTTAGGTTGAAAGGTGCATGCAAGTGAGTCTGACTGGCGAGGTGCAAATGGTGAATGCTCTGTTGGCGAAAGGCGAGACCTATGGCGATTTAAGGTCCAAACTTCTTTTGAGATAGCAAAAGGCGAGTGAAAATCTGACAAAGGCGTAATATAAAGGTGATATTCGATAAAAGGCGTCAGGTTGCAACCACAGGCGAAACCCTTAGGGTAGGCGATTTGGTGTTATGGCGAATGCACAGATCGATAAGATCTGGTTGATTTACTGGCGAGTTAAATTAATGAGGGCATTAATTGTTGCAGGATGGCCGAATGTAACAAGCAAATTTTGGAGAGGGGACGTGCGACGTTCAAATAGGCGAGGACGTGACAACCCTGGAAGACGAATGGCGCAATAGAAGAATGACTAGCATGGTGTTATATAATACGGAGTATATATAGGGATTAGAAATAAGGCGTAGATATAGTTATTGTACGATAGCAGAGTCGACTCATGGCGTTATGTAATTATGATGACTATACTGGCGAAGCTTTAAGGTGTAAGGCGGAAATAATAGTGGCTGTAATAATATTGGCGAAATAAAACGTGTTACTAAAAATTAATCGTTTACAATTTATTTGCAGGAACTTGGTATTTACAAATGTTTTCGCTAAATTAGTGATAATTCGGCAAGATCTCGGCGCAAAATATATCTCAGATCACGGAAGACACCACTATACTTCCGCACTTGCCAAATTTAAATATTAAATAATGCGTTTTCCCCGTACAAAACTAACTTGACCTCGAAACGGTAAATAGCGTACCTTCACACACGAATGCCGACTTGAGGTACCTAGCTACCTAGTATATTTCATTTGAATAATGCACCAAGAAATGACTTTTTCTCAATCTCAATTTCCGCATTTCCGAGGAGATGAAGATTTTTCAGGATCAATGCAGAGGGAGCTTTTTTATCTGGGTCGCGTTAGAATGGGGGTAACCCCTAGCTTTATTGAACAACATATCAAAAAGCAGTGCCCTGAAATTAGGGACCTTAAGGTTGAAACTTTGCCTGTTAAAGGTGAGACTATCTCTTTTAAAATAAGTATACATTCTGATTGTAAGGATGATTTCTTGAGACCTGATATTTGGCCTAAGGGGGTCATTCTGCGAAAATTTTGGGTAAACAAACGTAAGCCTGAAATTTTTCAAAGAGACCGGGGCAATCAAACCATTGTTTAATAAACGGCTCTTCTCATCCAAGCATTTCTGTTTACTATATTAATACAGATGGTATGAGAACAAAAATAAAAAATTTTCAACAAGCATTGAGTTGTTGCTGTTATGACATTATTATGATAGTAGAAACTTGGTTAACATCTGACTTTTCTGATGCCGAAGTTGGAGTCTCAAATTATGACTTATATAGATGTGACCGTGAGTCAGGTTTAAATACCTTAAAGGTGCGTGGGGGTGGGGTATTGATCGCAGCTAAAAAACATTTATTCCCACAAAAAATTATTATTCCCTCTGTTGAAGCTGATATTTATCAGGTTTACTTAACATTCAGTGTAAAAAATCAATCTTTTGTTGTTGGCTGTGTCTATATACCATCTCCATCGCCTTACCATGCTTATGTAGCACATTGTGATTCTCTAGATTATGTAGTTGATGAGTATTCTGATAGTTTGTTTGTCTTGGCAGGAGATTATAACTTGCCTCAGGTTAGATGGGGTAATGATGATCTTGGTCTAACTGCTGATATGAGCATAATGACTCGGTAAATATTATTGCCAACTATTTTAGTTTCCACAATTTTTTTCAAAAAAATATGGTTTTGAATAACAATGGAGTTCTTTTGGATCTGGTATTTACTGGTTTAAATTCTATTGAGGTAAGACCTGCTGTAGAAACAATTTTTGAAAATAGCTTACATCACACAGCTATTAGCTTTCACATTTATTGTGAGGAAGACTGTGAGGTAATGAATTATGAAGAATATTTTTAAGATTTTAAAAATGGTGATTTTCTTTCAATTAATTATCATTTGGCTAGCATAGATTGGGATGTTTTGTTTAGTAATAAAACAACTAATGAAATTGTAACTTTATTTTATGATATTATATACTCTTTAATAGAACAATTTATCCCTCTAAAGAAATATAAAACTTCTACTTTTCCCTCTTGGTTCTCTTCTGAACTTCGCCATTTGATTATACAGAAAAAACAAATACATAAGAAGTTTAAAATTGGTGGGTTGCAGGTGGATTATGAGCATTTTATGCCCTTAAGACATCAGTGTGAAGTTTTGGAGATGCTTGTTATGAACAGTACATCAATTTTTATTTTATTAGTCAGTAGTCGTGTTTTGTGTGGCTCCTGTAAAGTGTAGTTTTTCTAAGGCTATAGTTGTGCTGACGACTCGGAATTAGTGCCATTGTGAAGGATAAATGGTGTGCCTTCCAGTTCATTATTTTTTTTTGCAATACTGCAAGTAACATGGATATTGGACATTTAACAGGCATTTCTATCTGACCTTTAATAATATTGGCGACATTTAAATGATAAACAAAAAATCCCACTCAGATAAATTGAAATAGATCCACACTTTTTCTTTGTTTTTTTTTTGGACAATGGGTTTTGTGTCTCGAAACTTTGTTTACGTTTGTGTGTTCCTTGTTTAGTAAACAATTTACTTATCTCTGTTGTGACGTCAACGGGAATCCCCTTTATTATGGTACTATGTCGAATTTTAACAGGGCAGGTCCGGACTTGAAATTGTATTTCAAGCAGAAAATATTAAATCTAGGAAATTACATTATATCGTCCAAGTGTGTTCCCTAAATATATGAAGCAATGGCTGAGATGTTCAAATGCTGCAAAAACAAACTAATAACAACTGGATATGCGTGACATGTAACAACATCTTTCATCCTAGTTGCTGGAAGAGAACCAGAAATTATAGGGTCATAAACCAGAACCTGATATGGTGCTCTGAAGACTGCGAGGCCAATGCTGAAAATGAAGAGATTGGCACAATAAATGCTCTCCAGACTATTGTCCAGGAGTTAAAGAAGGAACTGCAAACTAAGGATGAATATATTAAACGAATAAAAAGGAATTCAACTGCGATTGAGGAGGATGCTATTGAAATAGAGACAAAATTGCTGGCCGAAATCGACACATGCAGACAACAAATTAGTGAGCTTCAGAGACAGGTTGATGAAAAGAATGTTATAATTAATTCATCAAGGGTTAACGTTGTTGATGCTGAGACTCAATCAGCTTTAACACTGAGTACCAAACAAACTCAGACAACACCAAGAACGAGAAATTATGAAACTCAGACGGAGGAAAGGGTAGTATTGACCAAAACACCGGCCGATATGGAAACAGCTCCAGTGGATAGTCTGAATAACACACAAGAAGAACTTTTAAAGTTGCGTAACGAACACACCAATGTTTTAAATCAGAAAGCATCTCTAGAGTCGGATATTTTGTCGCATTCTGAGAGGTGCAGAAACCTCCAGAATGATATTGCTGAACTTAATGAGATAAATAAAAGCATGGTAGTCTCAATACGAACATTAGAAAATTAATGCCAGGCCTACTATTTGGAGGTTCAGAGCATGAGAGCGCAATTTCAGACTTTGGGTTCTTGCATATCAGGGCCTAATGTTGAGGAAGAGCAATGTGAACGGCTGAGCGC
Organism: Pissodes strobi; assembly: GCA_016904865.1. NCBI lineage: Eukaryota > Metazoa > Arthropoda > Insecta > Coleoptera > Curculionidae > Pissodes > Pissodes strobi. The sequence continues at coordinate 273,533 of MU182258.1, forward strand.
TGATGAGAATGTTGTTGGTGTCATCGGCGGGGATCTCTCCCTATCGCTGGGCAATATAAGTAGGGGCTCTGTACCTCATAGAGATGCTCATGTGAATGAGACCTTGAAGTGTTTTAAAAGAAGAAACGTCCTAGTAGTGGGTGATCAGACTACAAGAAATTGTTCTAGGTTGCTCAGGTTGTCCTTGGATAATGATCTCTACAATGTGACTGGAATTGTTTGCTCGAATTCACCTGTGGAGGAAATATGTAAGACTATTTTTCGAGCCACACTAGACTTTAATAGGAATGACGTTATAATTGTCCTGTTGCATATTGACTTTCAGTTTAGGGTTTCAAATTTGAAACAACTTTTTTCTCTTGGCAAAGCAACAAATCTCATATTTAGTTATTCATGTGACACTAGTGTGCACAAAAATAAGGTCCTGTGCAAAAAAATGCAAAACTATTTTAGGAAATATAGAGAACGCCAAAAGTCTTCTGTTAGAATTATAGAAAATTTTAAAGACTGTAATAGATACAGGCATAATAAAAAATCACTCTGTAAGTTGCTGACGCTGTATCTAAATGTAACTGATTATTTTTTGTCAAATATAGTCTTAGTCTCTGTGAGTTGTACCAATATAGTTAAATCCAATGTTCAGTCGCCAAATTTCGTTACTTCTGTGAGTGGGTTAATCTCTGAGACTGACCGTGAAGAAAGTAGGATTTTGAACATCTCAGAGCCATCGGTGGCCTCTGGGCTTGGCTCGAAGGAAAATACAGATAGTACGGATTTTTTAGAGCGCGTTCCATTAATACTAATCTCTCCTTAGTATTTCTCAACATACAGTCTGTCAGGTACAAGGTTGACGAACTTGAAATATTTTTAAATAGTCTTTTATATCCTGACGTTGTGCTTCTTTGTGAGCACTGGTTAAAGCCTGACGAACCATTTTCACTATCAGATTATAGTTTGTTAAATAAGTTCTGTCGTTCTGAGACTTCCCATGGAGGTGTGTTAATACTCGTTCGTGATAGTATTTTAAGATCATATAATTTCTCTAGCTTCGAAAAGTTTATTCATTTGATTGAAGAAAAAACGTTTGAGTTATCAGTTGTTTTTTGCAAAAAGATAAACCTATTTATTTTATGTCTATATAGAGCACCTACTGGCTGTACAGGTGAATTTTTGCTTAAATTAGAAATTGTATTGACACAACTGCCGGTGGGTTCACCTGTGATATTGTGTGGTGATTTTAATTTTAATTTTTTTGACACACTTGGTAACGATGTGCAGAGATTGAAATGTTTGCTTGACTCGTTTAATTTGCACATGTTTGTCGATAGGCCCACTCGAACCACTGCACACTCGTCTACCTTACTGGTTTACATGTGTTCAAATTTTGATAGAGACATGGTTAAGTGTGACGTTATTCGGGCGGGCTTGTCGGATCATGGGGCGATTTCATGTAGCTTTAGTATTAAATGTGGAACGAGAGAAAAACTAAGCTTAAGGGTAGGTTATACACAAGAGCAAACTATGGTAGGTTCTCGCAATTGTGTGCTGCTACTAATTGGCAGCCTGTCTTGGCCTTGAACAGTCCTTTGCGTTCATTTCATGGGATACTGTGTGACAACTTTAATTATTCATTTCCTGTTAGATCTTTAAAACAAAAAAACAAAAAACCATGGATCACTAAGGGACTGAAAATTTCTGCTAAGAATATGCGGTCTCTTCATTATATTAGGAAGTACTTTTTGGATAATGAACATTTTATGGCCTATTTTTCCAAGTATAGACGAGTTTATAGGCATACTGTTAGGTCTGCAAAGCACCTATACTATGGCAATAGAATCGCATACTCCAGCAATAGACAGCGAGAAACGTGGAAGATTGTCAACGAGTTGCGGGGAAGGAGTTGTGGGACTACATATGGGGACTCCAAATTATCCGTCGAGGAGATGAACGGCTTTTTTTGTTCCATAGCTGCATCACTGTCTGGCGTAATGCCCTCAAATGTCTGTTTTTCACAGTTCCTGGGAAATATTAATGTCCCAGATTCTTTCTTTTTATCCCCCACCGATATCGAAGAGCTTAAAAGTACTATCTCTAAAATCAAGAGAAGCGGAGCGTCAGGATGGGATGGAATCTCGATTAGGATATTTTTGGAGCTGCCGGATGATGCACTGGGTGTTCTGGTGGAGTGTATAAACCATTCTTTTTGCAATGGCAATTTTCCAGCATGTTTAAAGGTTGCTACAGTTATTCCCCAATTTAAAGGTGGTGATCAGGACCAGGCAGCAAACTATAGACCAATTGCTCTCTTACCCACTTTATCAAAAATTGTGGAAAGATTGGTCAAAAAGCGAGTTGTGGGGTTTCTGGGTAGGCACGGAGTGTTGAGGTTTGAACAGTTTGGCTTCCAGGCGGGGAGGAGTACGAGTGATGCAATATTCTCGTTTCTGGAAAATTTGTATATGAGTCTTAATGAAGGGGAAGTGGCTGCGGCAGTTTTCTGTGATTTATCAAAAGCTTTTGATTGTGTGAATCACAGGATACTGCTGCATAAGCTTGCCCTTTATGGATTCAGGGGTAGGACGCATGATTGGTTTGGATCATATCTGTCGGATCGAAGACAGAATGTTTCTTTTGGTGGCTGTGTTTCGGATCTTCAAGGGTTGGAATATGGCGTGCCACAGGGCTCTGTTCTGGGTCCCGTTCTGTTCTTGCTGTACGTGAATGATTTTGCAGATCTTGACGTGCATGGTAAGTTTACTCTGTTTGCAGATGACGCCACAATATTGTGGCATGATAGAAATACCAATATATTAAATGATACTGTTAATTGCGACTTAAAAAAGATTAAGACCTGGTGTGACGCCAATAGGCTTTCTTTAAATGTATCGAAAACCAGTGTTATGTCGTTTGGCAGTGAACTTGGGGAGATTCGTATGGGTGATGGCTTGCTGAAAAACGTTACTGACAACAGGTTCTTGGGACTGTGCATCGATGACCGGCTTAAATTTGAGTGTCATATTGGTTCCCTAAGATCACGATTGGCTTCAAATTGTTACGCCATCAGATCAATCTCTGACCAATTTAGCCCTAATACAGTCAGATCCTCTTACTTTGCTCTAATCGAATCTCATTTGCGGTACGGAATTTGTTTCTGGGGTTCATGTTCGGGGCAATTATTTCAGAGTGTGTTCGTTCTACAGAAGAGAGCTGTAAGGTATATGTTTAAGGCCGGGGTGCGTGAGTCTTGTAGACCTTTATTTTTGGAGCATGGAATTCTGACTTTGCCCTCCTTGTTCATTTTGGAAACGGTATGTTTGATTTATAAAAAGCACAAGCCTCAATTGGTAACTAACCATGCATACGAGTTAAGGGACCCACACAAAATTTCACTTCCAATACCCACATCCTCTAAAATTAGAAACTCGCTAATATTTAATAGCAAGAAACTGTATAACCACCTGCCCCAAGGGATTAGACAGATATCTAATCTAACGAAATGTAAGAAAACAGTTAAGAAGCTACTGTGTGCGAGAGCTTACTATGGTGTGGATGAGTTCTTGAAAGATGTATTTTAATTATTGTACTGTTTGGTTTTTGACACTGTGTTTTTATGTTGTCTTGTCTGTAAACATTTTATGCTTTTGATAACTATGTCATTCTTGTTTGATATTTTAAATTAGAAATTAGTGTGTAAGAATAGTCTGTAATTACTTACGTATTGATTAAGTTGTTTGCACTGATTGACAGTACGTTTTAGTTAGTAGTCCATAGGTTTATATTACCTTTTTTTCCTCAGCTTTGTCAATGAATTTTGTTCGAGACAATAAAGCATTTTGAATTTGAATTTGAATAGAGTGGAGAGCAACCTTTCTGCGGATCCAAGTATTTTTGGTCATTTATCCAAAGTAAAAGAGGGACATTTAATATTCCTTCTAGAATGACCTATAATGGCAAGGTTAGCTTGAATGCTAAGGACACTGCAAATATGTTTGCTGAGTGCTTTTCTTTGGTACACTCAGATGAACAACTCAATACTGTACCTTCTTTTAATTTTGAAAATTCAATTTGTTTAAGTGCTGTATCATTGTCAGTAACAGAAGTATATGATGTTATTGTTTCCTCTAAGAATAGGATGTGTTCTGGACCAAACGGAATCCCAGCATTTTTTCTTAAACAATGATTGTGTACAGTTAGGCACGTCGTCCACTGAGAAAACCAAAACGAGGCGATCGGTTGCCCGCGACTAAGCAACCAGTCGTAAGGCGATTGTCCCCGAAGCAGTACTGTCTAAGTTTCCTTTATTTAAAGACTCTCATTCATTAAATAAAAGCGGGCGTATATTTGGCAAGAGGAATTTTACAAAGTTTAGAGCTCTCTGCAGGGAGGTTATGTGGCCTTCAGCTGAATGTGAGAAACCACTTGAGGTTTTTCATGAGGTTTTGACAAGGGTATTTAACATTGCTTTTCCCATCGTGAAGCTGAAAAGAAAAAAGTCTCGGAAATGTTGGGTAACAGGAGGTATAAGAACATCTTCCAGAAACATGAGATGGCTCCACCGCCTAAGAAAATTTAATTATGAGAATCAACAATTCCAATGTTATTATAATAGATATAGGACTATTTATAGAAAAGTCATTAGGTCTGCAAAAAGAATGTATTATGCTTCTAGATTGTCAGCTTCAAAGAATGTGTGTAAGGAAGCTTGGTCAATAATTAATGATATTAGGCAAAACTATGGCAAACCCTCTGTATCTGACTCTGGTGATGTTACACCCAATAAGCTCAATGACTTCTTTTGCTCGGTCGGGGAAAATCTGGCTTCTAAAATTGTGCCAACCAGAGATCCGTTGGAGTTTTTGTCAGGATTGAGAGTACAGGAGACATTCTTTTTACATCCAACCGATATAAATGAAATGAAGGCTCTTATTTCTCAAGTGAAAAACAAAAAGGCATCGGGATGGGACTGTATATCTGTGCGAATATTTCAGGAGTTGAGCATTCCTGCTATGAATTCTCTGGTTGATGTAGTGAACGACTCGTTTTCAAAAGGGCACTTTCCCGAATTCCTAAAAAGGGCTGTAATTATTCCTTTGCACAAGGGTGGCGATGCCTCATGCCCCTCAAACTATAGGCCAATTTCTCTTCTTCCGACTCTGTCTAAAATTATAGAAAAACTAGTTAAGGTTAGAGTTCTCAGCTTCTTGAACAGGCACAGTGTACTGGATTCGAAGCAGTTTGGATTTCGGGAACACATGGGAACGGATGATGCTTTGTTTTCTTTTTTGGATCAGCTATACATGAGTTTGAATAGGGGTGAGGTTTCTGGAGCGGTATTTTGCGATTTGACTAAAGCTTTTGACTCGGTCAGTCATGAAATACTACTTCGGAAGCTGGAAATATATGGGTTTAGAGATGTATCTCTGAACTGGTTTAGGTCGTATCTTTCGGGAAGGGTACAGAGTGTGTCCTTTTCCGGCAATATTTCAGACATCAAAAATATAAATTGCGGAGTTCCGCAGGGGTCAGTGCTGGGGCCTCTGTTGTTTCTTTTATTCATTAATGACATTTGTTTAGTAAGAATTGTGGGCTATTTGACTCTGTTTGCCGACGATACAAGTGTGTTGTGGAATCATTCTGACCCTCAGGCATTGCAAAATATCATTAATGATGATTTGCAAAGGATTAAGACTTGGTTTGATAGCAATTTGCTGTCGTTCAATGTATCTAAGACCAATGTACTTACCTTTAGATGTAACTTAACCGACGTTGTTCTTGAAAAAAGTAAATTAAATAATACCGAAAATCTAAAATTCCTTGGTATTAAGATGGACAAAAAACTTAATTTTGAAAGTCACATTAGTGGTCTATCAAAGAAATTGTCTTCAAATTGTTATGCATTAAGGGTAATTTCAAGAGAATTGGATCAAAGTGCAGTTAGAATGGCATATTTTGCCCTAATTGAGAGTAATTTAAGATATGGTCTTCCCTTTTGGGGTAGCTGCAGTGGTTATCTGTTTAAATCTTTGTTCGTACTACAAAAAAGGGCAATTCGAATTATGTATAATGTCGGATTAAGGGATTCATGCAGGCCTATATTTCTGCACAATAATATTATGACTTTGCCATGCCTGTTTATTCTTGACAGTGTGTGTCTGGTTTATAGAAAATATAGGCATCTTATTACACAGGGACAATATATTACTCGTCAAGCACAACGCATACCTTTACCCATACCCACAAATAGCCAAGTAAAGAGGTCATTCATTTATGATGCAAAAAAAATGTATAACCATTTGCCCTCACACATTCGAAATTTAAACAATTTTAAGAAGTTTCAATGTCAATGCAAAAAAATTTTGGTTGGTAGAGCATATTATTCTTTGGATGAATATTTTGATGATCAGTTTGCTTGACTGAGGTGACACTGGCTGTGGAATAAGCTTTTAAATATTGTAGGTGTGCGATTTTCTTGCTTTAATGTTATTTTAAAGATGTGGTGACTATATATTGGGTGTTTTGAAGTAAAGCAAGTAGCTACCTATTAATTTGTGTAATTTTAGCTTTTGTTTTTGTTTTTTATATCCAATTTTAATTTTAAGCCTAGTATATTGATTTAATATTAATTACAGCTTTGTCAATGAGATCTTATAATCTTTAGACAATAAAGCATGTTTTGACTTTGACTTTGACTTTTGTCCTATTAAAACCAATACTAATTCGTTCACTGCTGCGACTACGACTATTTTCGTTGAAGACCGATTGCAGACGATCAAACGGGTTGGTCGCCAGACTTTAGTTGTTTACGATTATCGGAAGGATGCGTGTGAATGTGCCCGTTCTCGTTTACAATGCCGCGTTCCCTATCAAAAATTGACGAAAAGGCCAACATTACGTTGACCTACAAGTCTTTCAAGTTCATGAAAACTATCTTGACTCATTCTGTAGGTTTGCTTAAACTTTACAGGGTCCTTAAATTCACTCGCGATTTTGTACCACCGACTTTTTTGCTGTTTTTTAAAGTCGGGATGTACCCAAAACCGTTTTTTTTTTCTTTTTTCGAGTTTTTAAAAATAAATATGCGGTAAAAACATCCTCATCCGACGACGACATCTTTAAAACTGATCACTACGGACTTAAAATAGGTTTTCCCAATGAACAAAAAACGTGCAACCAATCGTAAGCGATAAGTTTCCTGTGATCGGTTGCGTCGGAATGGTTTTCTCAGTGGACGACGTGCCTAACGAGACCCATATGGATTATTTTTAACTCTTCTCTTAGTTCGGGTTGTTTTCCGGCCCCTTGGAAGAAAAGCTTTTTAAAACCGATTTTTAAATCTGGGAATAGAAGTGATATGACCAACTATCGTGCGGTTTGTAACCAATCAGATTTACCAAAATTACTGGATTGTCCTGTTGGTAGGAAAATAGCATGGAATTTTAGAACTGTTTTTAATCTGGAACAATTTGGATTTGTGAAGGGAAGATCAGCTGATGTCAATTTGGTTTTATATGTTAATCACATATACAATAGTTTGGAGAGGGGATCTCAGATTGACTCAATTTATACAAATTTCTCTAAAGCTTTTGATCGAGTCAATCATGGGGTCCTCTTAGAAAAACTAAAGGCTCTAGGTATTGTTAACCCTCTTCTTCAATGGATATCGGAGTTTGTTGGAGGAAGAACTCAGGTGGTCAATCTTGGAGGCTCATTATCGGAGGAAATATGTGTGCCATCAGGGGTACCACAGGGTTCCCATTGTGGCCCTGTTTTGTTTTGCCTTTTCTTAATTGATTTGGTGGACTATCTAAAAAATTGCAGTGTTTTGATGTTCGCAGATGATGTAAAACTCTTTAGAAGCATTGAGTCTTTGAATGATGCTGTTGTTCTGCAGGGGGATCTTCAATCGTTTTTTGATTGCTGTACTTTAAACAAAATGTCAATTAATATTAACAAATGCCATAAGATTACTTTTTCAAGGCAAAGAAAAACTATAAATTTTATTTATTCAATAAATAACTCTCCAATTAACTCTAAAGCAGAAGTCTCTGACTTGGGAATCTGGATGGACTCAAAATTATCATTTGAGACCCACATCAATCAAGTAACAAATAGGGCAATGAAGGTGCTTGGCTTTGTTCAGCGTTCAACTGTTGACTTGTCCTTGTTTACTTTTAGAATGCTTTATTGCTCCCTGGTTAGGCCAATTTTGGAGTATGGGTCAGTTGTTTGGTCCCCATCTTACGATTGTTACATTGAACAGCTTGAAAGGGTCCAGGATAAATTTTTGAGAATTGCTGCATTTAGGAGTGGATATCATAGGGATGAATATAACTATCAATGGGTAAGGGATAGTCTAGATTTGCCAACACTAGAATCAAGAAGAATTCTACTAGATCTATGTTTTTTACATAAGGTAATAAATGCTGCTATAGACTGTCCTCAATTGTTGTCACATTTTAAACTTAGAGTTCCTTCTCGCAATTACAGACAGTCAGAAACTTTTATAGTACCATTTCACCACACTAACTATGGCATGAATGAACCAACTACATGACTGGTTCGCAGGGCTAATGGCCTGCTGAGACAAATAAATTTGTTTAGACTCTAAATTTGGTAGCTTTAAGAACAAACTGAAACAATTTTTGTAAAATATTCTATCCTCAACCCAATAATTGCTCCCTTGTAAGTAGTTATTGGCTGTGTTAATAGATTTAGTGTAGTTACTGTGATTTTGTTTTGTGATATGTGATACTTTTTACGTAATTTGAGTGTAATTTATTATATTTTGTATGTATATTTTAATGATTACAATGTAAATGGATTCCGTTGATAAATAAATAAATAAAATAGAGTAAAAATATAATTACCTCATCCATTGCACGAGACATTCCTGATGAATCCATTTAATACTACCTGTGCAAATACAGGGATGGAATAAAGGGCGGTCTGAGCCACCTTCAGACCGACATACCCTACATATGTCCCCATTCGAGAGTTCCTCAGACATGTTAATCTGAAAGTGAAGTTAATATTAATATGTACCTGCGCAACCCGAAATTAAAAATCTGATACCTGAAATAAAGAATAAAATGTTAGATAGTAAACAAGAACATTTTGACAATAGGCAACAGCAGAATTAATATGGCCTAGTTAAAATACCTAGGTACTGTTACAAATTATACCTTACATACCTAGGGAATTCGATTATGCGACAACTATAACCATTAGTCCCAAATTTATAAGTAGCTAATTTATGTTATTTTAATAAAAAATATATGTTCCACCACAAAACTGTCACTATTCAATTGGAAATTGGGAATGCAATGCACTACACTATACACTTACTAAACCTTCTACACTAAAATTGGTAAGCCTGGAAGGTAGGAGACTGGGACTAAAGTTACTTAATTTGTTTTACTTTACTCATTTGCTGCGATCTGTAATAATTTCCAATTTGTATTTTGGTTTTTGGTGACAATCACAGAACATAACATAACGTATTGACGTCACACGTCACAGACTACACTACTAGGGTCGTGATTTCGGGAATGAATTAGCGTCTAGAGAGGTGCAAGTCACGGAAAGTCTTATCAGAGTATAACAAGTTGGTTTGTTATACTCTGGTCTTATCTCGCGCCATGTTTACGCGATGCAATCAGTTTGTTGCCAGAGCCCTCGTGGTCGAGGGGTCTAGTTGCTTGGGGCTCAATCCGGCGGCCCGGGTTCAAACCCCGTTGCTTTTTTTTAATTCCAAACAGTTTTTTTCTTGGTTTTGGGTATCCTTGGGTTAGCATGTGGCCAGTTTTCTTTTCTTGAACCCCGTAGCGAGCGAAGCGAGCGGAGGGCCATGCGAAAAGTGAAATATGAAATCGCAAATGTAAACATTCTGATACTTCGATACACTAGTGGCTAGTGGCTAGGTCGCGCCGGTCTAAATCGTTCCCGACACGATTGTGTTATTTATTCGAGGAAACACATGCAAGCTGCTGTATATTTCGTAAAAAGTGCATCCAAAGTACGGGCACGTATTACAATAAGTAATATTTCACCTTTCGCATGGCCCTCCGCTCGCTACGGGAGCTCAAGAAAAGGAAACTAACCAGGGGCTAACCCAAACGTAACCCAAGACATACCTATAATCAAGAAAAAAACTGTTTGCTTACCAAAACTAAACCAAGACATACCCAAAATAAAAAAAAAACTGTTTAGAAAATTAACCGTCAAAAAAAATAAAAAAGCAACGGGGTTTGAACCCGAGCCGCCGGCCGCCGCCGATAGCCAATAGCCACAGAATCGAGACCCAACCATCTAAACCTCTAGACCACGACGGCTTGTGCTACAAATTGATTGCATCACGAAGACATAACGCGAATACAATCGCTCGAGTCAACGCCACATACACTAGATGGCGTTGGAGTCGTAAGAGAGAGAGAGAGAGAGAGAGAGAGAGAGGCGTCGCACGCAGTATTTCGTCATCGGGAACGATTTAGACCGGCGCGACCTAGCCGCTAATCTTCGACACGTAGTGGTCGGTCCCAAGTACTTCTGGCATCGATACCTGCGTACCGATAATGTTACTAATATCATATCGACAATAGCGCCCTTATCTAATGGCTGTTTGCACGGCTTTGCTTAAAATCGTGACTTTAGTAAGTCCCACTCAACTTTAAGGTCCACCTTAGATTAATTTTGTTCGCGCGACCAAGGCTTAACGAATTCTTAGCGAAGTGAAGCTTTACACCTAAGAGAGATGTTGCAACAAAAAATATCAGATAAGGTGTACCTTAACTTAATCTTGGATTAAGAGAGGCCGTGCGAATGGCCATAATTAGGATGGCTTTTTATCGAACCTTAAACAAGCCGTGCATATACAAGTCTGAGCCCCCAGGAGTACATACTCGACATACTGGAGGCTCTAAAAATAGTATCTGTATCCATCAGGTGTAACTTATCTGGGATGGGTCGCCCCAGCTCTAACTAAGCCGGATAGAGGTCATTTCTGGCTGAATTTGCTCAAGCAAAAGGCCAATAGAGAGTTTACTACTACTACTATAACCACCCCATTCGATTTATTCATATAAAATTTTAAATTATTTTATTTGTTAGTCTTGTCTTAGTCTTTTAGTGATGGTCAGAGTTAGTAATAGTGTAATTCAGTATCAATCAATAATGAGTAATGAGTCCACCAAGAAATAAAGTTTGGAAACATTTCATGAAAGTAGACAATGAAACTGCTTCTTGCAAAATATGTTTAAACGTTTAAAAACCAGTGGATCAGTGGAATAAATTACAAAAAACTTGTTTTTATGCAAAAATTTTAATTGACAGCTCCAAATTGTTTAAAAGAATAAGATTACGTTCTCGTGATTATTATTACTGTGATGGTATTTTATTGTATCGCATGCCCCTGATAGTGGTAAAACATTTTTTAGCTTAGCAACAATAATTTTTAAACTGGATTTACCCTATTACAAAAATCGATACTTTTATTTTTACAGGAAGTTCATGATTTGATTTTTTATACCCCTGATAAATGATAATTTGTTTTTTAGCTCAGGAAAATTATTTTTAGACTACTAGAGCACAGCTTACCGTAACAACGGTAAGCTGTGACTAGAGTACTAGAGTATCGAATACTGAAGGAATCGATACTTTTGTGTGTCGATGCGATGCTAGTAAGCATCGATACCAGGTACCGATACAGATATTAGTATCAGGCATCTTTTATACGTATATGGTATCAGGTATCGATATTTTTCTCTCGAGACGTCACCTGGAGCAAGGCCACCTATACTACAAGGTGGCCTTGCATGGAGTCGCTTTCCAGGGACACATTTGGTAAGCGGTTAAACCACGCGACATGCAAGTTGGTGCCGTCATTGTCTTTATAATAATAAACAATGTAAACAATGAGTAGAGTAAAAACAATAACAGCACAATATTGACTTGCATCTTACTGCTGCTCCCCGATCGGATTTAAGTACAAATACTACCTGTAAATAATTGTGTCTGTGCATCGTTGTTGGAAAAGATGTAAGATTGGATTGATGTACTGCATTTTTTTTCCTGATTTTGGACATGCCCTGGGTTAGTTTTGGTTATTTCGTAACCCCCGTAGCGAGCGAAGCGAGCAGAGGGCCATGCGTGAAGTGAAATATTACTTTAATGATAAAAAATTTGGGTATTGTCTTTATAAGAATAAACAATGTAAACAATGAGTAGAGTAAAAACAATAACAGTATAGATTGATGTACTGCATTTTTTTCCCTGATTTTGGACATGCCCTGGATTAGTTTTAGTTAGTTCCTGTTTGTTGAGCGCCCGCAGCGACCGAAGCGTGCGGAGGGCCATGCCTGAAGCGAAATATTAGTTTAATGATAAAAAAATTAGCTTATGAGCCGTATTAAAGTGTATACAGCAGCTTGCACGTGTTTCCGCGAATATATACCATCGACCACCATTCAAAACATATTACAACAATAATAACTTTGGCGTTGTTGCGCAATTGGTCGGTACCAACCTTTATGTCGCGAGGTTTGAAACACTTGTCAGATTTGTTGCTTCCTGAGTTCAGTACCGGGATTCTCATCTTTCGATACGTCACGTATCGAGTCGCTACCTATCGTTCGACAAGGTATTCGCTAGCGAGCAGACAGCGATTCTTATCCTGTGTCGAGTTCTCTATCGAGAAGCCACACATTTTTAGAACCACTTGACAAAATTAAAGAGGAGAAAAAGGTGAAAGTAGCTACAAAAAAAAAATAGATAATAATTTATAATTTGTTCTGGTTCGATTTTGCTGATGATTCATTGGTTGAAATTTGTGTCTTCATGCGTTGATAGTATATTAAACATTTTTGCTCCTCCGCAAAGGGCCTAATTTGTTACCGGTATTTAATGAAATCTTACGGCGAAGACGACACAATATTCAGTTTAGGCGTATCGTCGAGACTTTAATATAGAAAAGATACCAGATGCCAGATTTAAAGAACTGTAAATTAAGAAATGTTTGCGGAAATGTGTTAGCTTCTAAATCCACACATTTCCAGCACCTAGGTATATAATACCTATAAGATGTCTCTGTGGAACCTTTTGCCACTTCTCGACTGTTCTAGTCCCAAAACCACAAAACCAATATAATTTAAATTATTTGCTAATTCCTTCCAAAGTTCTCGGAATTTTCCTCTTGCATTTGCTACAGACAAGCGGCCGGCCGCAAATTCTGGGTGATTTTCATAAAACCAATTAATACATTGAGATGGTATTCTTTTAATTGAAATGACATTATTGTTCAACTTTAGAAATATACAAAAGAATAAAAAGCGTAATAAGTATTTACAAGGTGCCAAATAACAGAATTCAAATTTTAATATTTTGGTTAGGCTAGCAAACTACGGTACTCGACATCAAAATAGGTAGCGAGTAAAAGTGACATTTCAACTCGATATATCTCTTTTCGCTTCCAAGATAAGAATCGCAAAATCTCTATACTCGTTACGTGACGTATCGAATTCAGACATAAGAATCCCGCTGCAGGGCATAATACGATCCTTTAGTCGTACGAAACTATGCTATATTAGCCGCTTCTGATTGGTGGGTTAACGACACTTTAGACTACTTTTAATTCTTCACGTCTGTCTGTAAAGTTTATAACATTTCGTGGTCGAGGGACTTGATTGTGGAGAGCTGCGAACAGCAGTGCTGTGCGACCTCAGCAGGGCGTTCGATTGCGTCTCTCATTGTATCCTATTGGACAAGATGGAATATCTGGGTATAAATGGCCCACCACTCTTTCTTATCAAATCTTACCTGAAGAACAGGAAACAAATTGTTTATGTAAACGGTAAACGATCTTCCGAAAGGATTATTCCTAGCAGGGTACCCCAGGGCTCAATACTGGGACCGCTTCTTTTTATTATTTATATGAATGACTTTAGTATTAATATATTGCCCAATCGAAGTTTATTGTACGCAGATGATTCTACTTTAATAATCTCGGCAAAAACTGATTGTCAGCTTGTCCAGAATACTGATCAAGCCTTGGAAATGGCAGAAAAATGGTTCACCTCAAATTCACTAAAGTTGAACTGTGATAAGACCCAGTTAATTAATTTCTCTATTGCTAATACACAAGGTGAGAGTGAGTGTGTGAAATTGTTGGGGGTTACCACTGACAAGGGACTAAAGTGGAAATGCCATATCGATGATCTATGTAATCGGTTAAGTAAACAAATTTTTCTCATAAGACAATTAAAAAAAACTTTTCCTGCAAGAATTGTACTTATTATTTAACTTCCATTCTATACTGAGTTATGGTGCAGTTATATGGGGTGGATCATCACAAGCTATTAAATAATTTAGAGTTCAAAAAAAGGCCATAAATACCATGGAGGGAGTTGGCCCCAGGGTATCTTGTAAACCTCTTTTTACGAAACATCGTATTATGCCACTATCATGCATTTTTACCTCTATCAAGTACTGCTTGAAATTCATCGCACTTCCAGGAATATCCCTACGCTTTCGCATAATCATACCTACAATACCCGATTAGGAAACACTCTGCTATTGAATAGACATTAGACATCGCCTTACAATTTCATCCCGAAATTCATTGGACTTAAAAATATATAATAAACTCGGCAACAATGTCAGGTCGAAGTCACAGTCTGCTTTTAAGTGTAAAATAAAGATGTATTTGCTTCACAATTGTTTTTATTCGGTTGATGAATATATGGAGGCTCCACCGCTTATTTAATTTGATGTAGTGTGTGTTTGTATCTGTTTATGATTTGTATTTTTTCTTTTTAAGATTTTATGTTTAATGTTGTGTACTATTTTACTTGCTAAGTTTAAGATCTTTTAATTTTATACTAGGCTTTGTTTGCCTCTTTACGTCATCAATAATTTTTAAAGACCAAACTTTGACTTGCATCAAACATGTATTATGTATCGATGTCAAATATATGCTTCTTTCTTTCTAACAACTCTAATAATTATAATTGTTCACTAGATTGTTTGTATCAGTATACGTATAAGTATTATATAGTATTAATCATAAAAATGTCGCAAAATATTTCTAATAATCGAATGATTATTAGAAAATATTTTGTTTTAATTGATAATTTCTTTCCTCACTTACATTTTTAAATATAATTTTTTCAGCTATCTCTTAGCTTGTTTAATTTTTCCCAAAGCAGCAACGTGTAATTTACTGACACACTGACCAGTACAGGTAGTTGAGGTAGTACTGCTCAGCAGTGCCGGATTTACAATAAAAGCGCCCCTAGGCACTTTTTTTCAAAGCGCCCCCAACAATTTTCGTATCGGTGTAAAAAAGGAAATAAGGTTAAGGTATTATCATAAAGCTACAAAATGCACATAATTTTTATTAAAAACATTGCTTGCCAACGTAACATAAAAATAGGTGTACTGAGTACTGCCAAAGTTTACAGGATTAAAAATATAAGTTGGTTCACTAAGCGCCAATTCATTGAAATCGTCATATCAAAGGCGGGCCGAGGACGACGCGACGGTAAAAAAATGTAGGGGTATTGAAGCAATAAAAGCCGAGTTTGACGCGATTTACTTCGGTCAAAGCGCTATTGGTAAACATAAAGTAAAATTTCCCGTTTAGTAAGTAATCAATGGAGGAGTTTAAATAATGAAATATGTTTTTATTAAAATTTTGAACACTATATTTTGTGAAGTCCCAAAAAAAATGAAAAGGTAGAGGCCTTATTCAGCATATTTTAAAACAATTACGGTAAATACGATTGCATATAAAGTTTGTAAAATATATTATTTTTTACTTCAAGAATGAAATTTAATATCTCCTGCAAAATTCTTTATTGAACTACATCATAGTTTTGTAAAACTTTACAAATTATTTTGGAAAAAGTTTTGCAAAACTAATTGTCTACATTTTAGCAATTTCTATATTTCGTTAATTTTACCACAATAACTAATTAGCACAAAATTTAAAGTAATGGACTTTTAGATAAACCTATATTTGCACCCATCTTACATTATTTTGCAAATGCACAAAATCTGATTAAGAGTTACCTTTTTTAGTTGGTAACCCAGTTGATGGAACAGCGTATGAATGTGTACAGCTCCTAGAAGAATTTGCAAAACTGTTGTCATTGTAGAACTCTTTTACTCATTTGAATAATACTCCAGGTAATATTTGAGTTCTGTATTCACATTAATTATTACTTATAATTCTCGCTATGATTATCATTAGATTATGTTGTATAGTACTGCTTATACTAACTGATACCGATTGTTCCTCAGTCTTCTAATCTCCTATATGTATCGAGTTGATGTAGGTTCAACACTTGTATATATTATTATAATAACAGTGCAAGGGCGTCAAGGTTAGGTCATCCTCGTTGTCGGCGTTTGGTAGCGCGTTCGTTGAATTGAAACAATAATATTACGTGTACCAGATAATATAAATAACCTTCCCTTAAACCTCGACCCGGACAGATTACCTTCACTGGTCTAATTTCTAAAATACGGAGTGTTTTTCTTGATACCCTACATCATTAAAATGCAAAGCACACATTCTAATACAACTATGACATTACATTGGTGCATCATTCGCATATTAGTGGGATCCTATAAATTCTAAGGCACTTTTCCAGGCTCGACACCAGCAAGTTTTTTTTTTAATACATACTCTTATTGTACTCACTATAAATCAATGTTAATATTGAACATTGATGGGAAGTAGGACAAATTTAACTTGTAAGATTTGACCCAAACATACAAGTGAATTTAAATAGAATCTTATAATAAACTAATACATACCTACCCTTTTGGGCACCTAAAGAGCGATATATTGTCTGCCATTCGTCTTTCACAATCAACTACTGTACAAATATTTCGATTTTCGACTAGACATTTTACTAAGAAATCCACAAAAACAAACCGCTATTTTTGAAATCTCACCCTATACGCCGGATCGTAAACAAGTTCAAAATAAACTTAAATCACCTAGCTCTCCACTGTAGACTGGCACCAGTCTACCGGGCAGGCTGGGAGTGGCGGAGTGGAATTTGACGATGGCGCGGAGTGAATCAACTTATATTTTAAATTCTGTAAACTTTGGTACTGCATTATAAATACACTAATAATAATAATACTCTTAATACAAATAAAAGAGCAAACAAAAAATCAAATGGGTAACAGTTCATTAAAAAAACTCTAAACTTGAACAAGAAATATTTTATATTTTTTCGACTCATTTTTTTTTTTGGAAAACTCCCATATTATTTCTTAGAAATCACCTTTATTAGTACCTATCATGTCACTGTTAATAAAAAGCACTGCCAAGTTGGTTAGAATTTCTTGGCCAACCGAGTTCCGTAATTACGTTTCTGTTCGATTTAGTGTCGTTAATGATCTTACTCCTGATGATTTTTAATTGGTAGTGTTAAACAAAATTCCTGACACTATCCCTATATTTGGAAACATGGTTACCCAGTTTTTGTATCTATTAAATTTAAGATAGTGCTTGAGATTGCTGATATCGTCAAATTCTTTAATAAAATATTTAAATTGTAGGATCTCTTCAATGATTGATTCATCTATATCATGGGAATATAAATTTTGCAATAATTTTGAATTAGTGCGGATCTCCGCATCATCCATAGTTTTTATACTACTTTAAATCAAAATTTTCAAGGAGTCCAAAATTTTATTATAAATGTTAATCCTAAGATCACCTTTTCCATCAAACGTGACATCTGCGCCACGGCCTTCAACAAATCGTGTTGTTTTTGTTTTTTCTTTCTTGGTCTTTTTTGTCATTTTCTTCTTTTCCCGCTCTTCATAAAATTTATATTTATCCCTAATACATCCAGAATAGCCTGTTAATGACTTATAGACTTCTATAGCGGTAGATAAATCTGTATCGACAATTTGGAGTGGCTTGCTGGCTTGACGACATTTTTCCAACACGTCGCCGGACCAAGATGTAGTTAAAATTCGAATTCTCATGAATTAAAATCCTTAAGTAGCCCCAGCTTTTGTTACCGGTTTTTCAAAGCTATTTTGGATATAGAGATGAAGATTTGTTAACTGATAAGGATTGCTATATTAGGCTGAGACGTTAGGCAAATCTGTACGCGAGCGCGAATATGTGAACATTTTATGCGCTATTTTGACGTCTTGAGTTTGGCGTATTATCTCCGTTTTTAGTAAATAATTGCAATCAGATTATACTTTATACAAATAAAATAAGAAATAATTATTTAATTATTATTGAGAAAAAAATTAAATTAAATTCAGGTCAAGTTATTTTATTTTGTTTTCCCCTTTTCTCAGGTATCAATTAATTAAAAAGCCAAAACGCTGGCTAACGCCGGCGCCCCTTTGGGATTTGGCGCCCCTAGGCAATTGCCTAGTGTGCCTAGTGGTAAATCCGGCCCTGCTGCTCAGTGGTCACACACATGGGCGCCGGTAGGTGAAATTCCAGGGGAGGCAAGTCGATGCCTCGAGAGAAAAGCGCCGCGCCGCACACTGGGTAAAAATAGGCATTTTCCGGAAAAAATTCTTTAAGTATCTAAAAATGCTTCATAATTTTGGTTTTGGTTATTTTTCATATTTGTTATAGAAATGGTAACTAAACTTTATCCCAGGGGCGTCGATTTACGGGCCTTACCGGGGGCGAGAGGAATGCAAACCTTTTTAGAAGGAGCCTATAAATGATAACATTCCGCATATACAGGGTGTTTCAAAAAAACCTACACAAACTTCTAGGGCTCAGCTAAAAATAAGTTTAGTTTGCTTAATAAACTTATATCGAAAAGTGACTCCTAAGAGGGCTACAGCCCCCTAAATGGGCTTTCCTGAAGCTGGTTTTTCCCCAACTTTTCCGTTATTGAGATTTTTTTACCTTTCAGCCCCTAAGTCGAAAGTACTATTATTTTTACATAAAAAAGGTACTCTTGTCTTGTTATGATATGACGCACCTTTTTCGAGATAATTCAATATTAATGTTAAATAGTCAGTGTCTCGATAATTTTTTCGAAGTAGGCGATGTCTGAAAATCAGAAATTCAACATAACTATCAGATTGTATGTTCCAAGAGGTAAAAAAAATATCACAGTTATATACCAAAAAATCCTCTATTTCCAGCATACCGGGTGTTAAAAATATATGACATGCACACCCTGTATGTAGAATCACCGCCAACTAAGCTTTATCCGCAAATATCTGCAGATGATTTTTGCTTTATTACTTTGTCCAAAGTATATACTAAAAAAAATAAATTGATAAGAAGAAGAAGAAGGGTACATGTGGCTAGTAGTTAAATTACTTAAAATTTATGAAATGTTACAAAAAATTACTTTGTGTTTAGATTTTAAGGTGTAAAATCGTTACATAAAAATGAAATAAATTAATATTTATAAGTATTAAAGTCCCTGCTTGTTTAGTAAAAAAGTTGAAACAATGCAAGTCATTTGATGTAGCAAAAGCTGATAGGATAAAATTGTTATAATTTTCTATCTTGTTTAAAAATTTGGTATCAATTTGATTTAAAAAATATATTTCCATGTCATCCGGCATAAAATTTGGGCATACGAGTTAAAACCAACTAAAATAGTTATCTAAGAAGAGAAACAGAAAAAGAATTAGTTTATATAATGAAAGGAAAAATTTACATTTTTTCCTCCCACAACCCCCACTGTGCGCCGTAGGCAAATTCACCGAATGCGAAAAATTTTGTGGGTGCCACGCCCAATTCTTACCAAAAAGTCGTTAAAATCGTTAAAAAACACGCCTTCCACGAGCGGACGAAGCGGATTTTACCAAGCATTATTGACAAGTTTCCCAAGTCAATTAAACTTTAAAAAAAAGAGCTGGGCAACAGGCAACAAAAGTAAACTGGAACTGGACCTCGCTCTTGATTATATATATATATTTTTTTTTTATGGCAGTGGCACACACACTAAAGGGAGATCCTATGGCGCTCGACGAGCGGTGTGTGTGCGAAGATGTTGATTGACACGGTTCTTGAATATTTGTAGGTCGTAATTAGTGGGAAACAGATGTCCTGGAAGTGAGTTCCACAGTGATGCAGTGCGCCAGACAAAGGAGTTCTGGTAAAGCGATGTTCTAGGTGTTTCTAGTTGTACGACAAACTGGTGCGCTCCTGCCGTCTGTCGGGACTGTCTGACAGGAGTTGCCAGGGGCGGGATTATGCGGGCCGAATCCTGGGAACATCTGCCGTGAAAGTATCTGTAAAACAGAGACATCTCGGCCACATGTCTGCGATGTTCCAGACTATCCAGATTCCGGGTCAACTCCGGATCGCCGACGAGACGCACAGCCCTCTTCTGAATGGAATCCAGCAGCTTTAGGGTATGCTTTGGTGCGGCACCCCAGATATGTGAGCAATATTCTAAGCACGGTCTTATTTGCGCTTTGTACAGCAAGAGCAACTGCTGCGGTGTATAGAGTTTTTTGTTGCGAAATAGCGCACCAAGCTTCTGGGAGGCTGATTTTGCGATGTTAGCAACATGGTCATGCCATGACATATTGCTGTTGACCGAGACACCCAGCAGCCCGATTGACGAGGATGAAGGAATGGTCGATCCTGCCATAATGATGTCAGGGCCCGCTGTATTGACCCTCTTAGTAAACGTTGCTGCTTGGGTCTTTGCTGCATTGAACTGGACCAAATTTCGGTCGCCCCAAGTTTGAACTTTCTCCAGGTCTTGATTAATTGCTGTAATCTGCTCCTGTCTGCGGTGATGAGTCTCAGTCGCTGGTAAGGGTTTTTCTGATCTAAAGTGGGAGACAAGGGTACTGTCATCTGCAAAACTGTAAACAGGATTATTCGTTTCGATCAGCAGGTCATTAATATAGATAAGGAACAGAGTTGGTGAAAGTATTGCGCCCTGAGGCACGCCCGCGTTGATGGTGAATGTGTCCGAGATGTGTCCATCGACTGCAACGTGTAGGGATCGGTTCTTAAGGAAACTGGCCAGCCAGCTGCAGAGAGAGGCGGGCAGTCCCAAGGACGGCAGTTTGTTGAGCAGTCCGTCATGCCAAACTCTGTCGAATGCCTTTGAAATATCCAACGCAATCGCTCGAGACTCTCCGTAGTTTTCAATTGCCCTACTCCATATATGAGTGACATAGGCCAATATATCTCCTGTCGATCTCTCTTTGCGAAAGCCGTATTGATTATCGCTGATTATTTTGTTGCTCTCGAGGTACTTGAGTAGTTGCTGGTTGACTACACGTTCCATGACTTTGGAGATTATTGGAAGCAAGGCAATTGGGCGATAGTTTGAGGGCGTGGTTTTCTTGCCTTTTTTTGGAACAGGTTGCACTCGAGCGACTTTCCAAGAGGATGGGTAAATCCCTTTTCTGTAAGAAAGAGAAAAAGCCTGGAAAAAACGGGTGTTAGTTCGTTGGCGCAGTTCTTTAGCACGATGGCAGGTATTCCGTCCGGTCCCGATGCCTTTTGCGTATCTAGTTCTTTGAGGATTTTGCGAATATCACGGTGAGAAAACTTGACTTCTGCCATGGTAGTGTTGATGTTCGGTATAGTGGGGAGAGCCCTGCCTTGGGGCACGTCTAAGGTAGAGTGCGATGAAAACATTTTGGCGAGCATGTTTGCTTTTTCCTTGGCTGTAGCCGCCGTGATGCCACGTTCGTCCGTCAAAGGTGGGAGAGACGTTTTTGTAAAGTTGTTACTTACTGCCTTTGCTACCGACCAGAAATTCCTGGAACCACTGGGGCATTGCAAAAGTTTATTCCTGATCCTTTGATTGTGTTTGTCCTTAGTTTCGTCGATCACACGCTTGCACTCGTTTCTCGCTTCGATAAAATAATTGCGATTTTCAGCGGTCTGATTTTGCTGCCGGTACTTATAGGCTTGCTGTTTCCTTCCTACAGCTCTTTCGCATCTTTTGTCGAACCAGGGCTTTCCTTTTGATGGTAACTTGATGGAATTTGGGATGTATGCTTCCATTCCTGAGGAGATTACTTGCATGATCTCTTCGCAGCAGTCTGACGGGTCGTCAGCGGCAAAGCAGACGTCGAGCCAAGGAAAATCTAGGTAGAACTGCCTTAGATCGTCCCAGTTTGCAGAATTGTAATGCCAGATTTTGCGAGGCAATGGTGGATCCTTCTGTATGGGTCGCAATTCACAAACCGTTGTAATAAGTTTGTGGTCGGAGGTACCTAATGGCGGACCAACTGTAACCTTGTACTGGTCAGGATTGGTGGTCAGAAAAAGATCCAGGAGGGCGGCGAATTCGCCCCTCTGTGAGATTCGAGTTGGTTCGTCTACAAGTTGAGTAAGCCCGCAGCTGATGGCAAATGCTTCAGCTTCTCTACCTTCGTTGTCGGTCTTGTTGTGATGTTTGAGCCAGTTGGTGGTCCCAGAACGATTATTTCTGAACTGGGGTGATCGACCTGTATTGAGTCAAAAGTGGTAGCTAGTGTTGAGAAAAAGCTTTGGTAGGCTCTATCGCTCGGAGGGCGATAGAGACAACATATAAACTTGGTTAATCCCTTGGCGGTGAACTTGAGCCACATGACGTCAAGGTTGTTCGGTTCGAGTGTTTCCTCGCAGTGACATGAAAGGTTGCTTCGGACAAAAAGGCATATTCCGAACTTATATCTAAATCGGGTATGTAAGTCGTAACCAGGAAAGAGGTAGTTCACTGTTGTTGTTGTAGAACATACTTGTGTTTCTGTAAGGGCTAATATGTGTGGTCTATTTGCTTGTAGATGTTGGTGTACCGAATTTATGTTTGTATTTAGGCCTCTTATGTTGCAGAAATCTATTCTAAATTGGTTCGGTATCTTTGCTGTCTGTGAAATGCGGAATGAAGGGCTCCCAGGGCCACCCAGCGCCCGGAGATCCGAATGGCCGGGGAGTTTACTTCCGAAATATTTTGATCCTGGAAGCACCATCATGTCCATATATTCCTACTGTGGAACCCGGGCCCACCAGCGCGGAAGCGGAACGTGATTTGGGAAAACCACTTTGCGCTTCCCAATTCTAGTGGGGTGGTCTTTCACCGGACGATGCGAGTAGGCTTATGCATCTACCACCTAGGGCCGCTTCCACTCGAAGCATCGGCCTCAGACTAATTCCTTTGGCGGTCCCTAGTCTGACAGGGGTAAAAATGGGGTTTGTTGGATCACTCCCCAGTAATATTATAATATAAGAATCGAATCTGCAATCGTTAAAGCTCTTCTTCTTTTTCTTAGGTTAGGTTTAATTGAATTTAAAAATTGTATTATTTGTATACAAATATTGCTGAAACTTTTGAGAGCCTATGAAACTTAAATATTTTTATTGTCAAAAATGCATATAATATACGGTTTCGATTTGCTTGACTTGAACTTAAACTTAACTGTAGCGTAACTTTGACCTAAATTTTGTATTGGTAATATATCTACCCTTAAAAATATACTATGTACCTACTATGGATATACATACCTATATTTTCCTAATCGGAGAAAAGTAGTAGCAGATGTCTTCTCTTTTGTGAAAACCGATTTATTGCTTTTTCCATAACTCTTGTCTTTATTATTATTCTCAAATTCTCTGTGAATGCTAAGCATATAGAGACCAGAGAGTCTTTCCTCAGACATGGTCTCTCGGCGTAAAACCGTAGTAGCGAAGTACGACCGGAAAGCACTGACGTATTGGCGCACGCGCATTCCGGGAATTGTATTGTATACGAGCAGGAAGCCTCGTCAGGTCAATTACTACTGCAGTGACGTATTCCTTGTACCGCTATTTTCCTATAATACCGTTATCGTTCGATCCTTGTTGCCATCGTTTCATGTTTCCGCCAATCTTCTACGCAATAGGCCTCGTGTATCCACAACCGTCAGGACCATGTCAGAAGGAGCTATTTTGGACTCGCGTATACCGTAATCAAAGTAGCTTCGTCGTAGCAGTACTGTTTCTAGCAATTTACTACCGCGGCGCTGTTTCTGGTACCAACCATGCTTTATATTTCAAGTTGGCAAATAGAGATGCCTCCCTGCTAGTATTAAGTTAATTAAATAAGCTAATTTCTAAAGGCAGCCGACAACCCCCCCTACATGCGAAATTGCGGAATGGGCCCTCTACCACTATAATCCAGATGCGGTGGCGCCCGAGAACCAACCATTGGATGACGTAATGGTTAAACTAGACCGTCCAATAGCATTATATGCAGAAGAAATAGACGAGAGGTGTGATTTCGATGTTAGTTTGCTTGCGCGATAACACTAACAGATCTATTTTTCCAGCATTTAGGGTAATCCTCCACCTCTCGTAATATTGTGTTTGTGTCAAGGTGTCGTGCAATGTATGTTTTGGCCATTTCTGCGTTAGTATCTTGGAAATAAATTACTGTATCATTCGCATACAGGGCTTGACGGGTATTGGGATTTGAAGGAAAGTCAGCAACAACGTGGTCATAGTACCATTCTCTGTGGTACCCCGGCGTTGATGCGCCTGACTGACGATGTCTGCTTACACACTCTCGGCAAGGTATGACTCAATCAGAGCTGTAAAATGTAGTGGCAGTCCATACTCTACATAGAGTTTGAACCGCAGTCCATTGTGCCACACCTTGTCGAAAGCCTTTTCTATGTCGAGGAGCAACAAGCAACATCACGGTAGATTGCTTCTCATTGAAGCATTGGTATACGTCACTTGGGATTTTGGCGGCCAGCATGGTAGCGTCATGCTTTCCGCGAAGCTTTTCAGTGACCTTACCGAGTGTGTTTAGCAGCGAGATTGACCTATATTAGGCCGGCGATTTCAGGTTTTTGCCTGCTTTGGGGAACAGCACTATGCACGCTTTCTTCCAAGCAGGAAATGCTCTTACAGGAATGATAAACCTTCAAAAATCTAAATCGAGAATGACAAACACGCAATAGATAGCCCATCCCTATTATTTGGCATAAACCTCACAAAAACTAGTCTGCGTACTAAACGAGAAATATATTCAAAGCACAGGTTCAAAAACGATCTCCGGAATTGACGGCCGGCTCCAGGCATTCATCAACCTAGGGTTCTCAAAAGGTAATAAAATATTCAAACTGAAATTAAAGTATGGTTCAATAAGTCAAATGCAACGTATTTGCAGAATTCTTTAAAAATATAAAACGGTCGGCTGGCGGTTCCCAATAATGCAATATAAAACAAACGATGTACATTAATAATAATGTACATCGTTTATCAACTAAAATCTAAAATAAGTAGTCACAACGGATCATAAAAGCTAATACAAATATATAGATAACCTATACTTAAAATATAGTTAACTCATATTAGGAAAGTGGCATTTCCAAGCAAATCGAATTAATAAATTTAGAATTAATAAACCGATGCGATGGCAGTTTCAAGCGAATTGTTGGCAAAGCAAATTAATAAATTTAGAATTAATAAACTGATGCGTGCAAAATACAGCATCATTTTTCTCTAAATGCGGCATATAAATGAAATTTTAAAATTGGCAAAATCGAACTGTTACAAGTTTAGCGTATCAATTTCCTGGAGCCCGTTATATCGTGCGCCATTG
>MU182258.1:320152-350810 GCA_016904865.1 Pissodes strobi
GACTAACCAAAAGCACCAAAAAGGGCTAAAACGTATCGTAACAGATTAAAAATATTAAAGTAAGTTGAAACTAACCGAAATTAACCGAATTTTGGCGACTAACTTAAATTAATTAAAAACATTTAATATCGGAACCGGTTCAAATAACTAAAATAAATTGGAACTAATTGAAAGTAACCAAAATTTGATTCAAAGACTAACCAACTCACACCAAAAGTAATTAAAAGTACCAAAACGGGCTAAAACGTATCGGACTAGTTTAAAAATATTGAAGTAAGTTAAAGCTAACCCAGATTAACTCAATTTTGGTAATAACGTATCGGAACCGAAAGTAATCGAAAGTTGATTGAACGACCCAATTTCGGCGACTAACCAAAAACATTAAAATTGGTTATAATGTATCGGAACCAGTTCAAATGACTAAAAAAAATAAAAACTAAACGAAAGCTGATTGAACTAACCCAAACTAACCAAAACTAATCAAAAGTAACCAAAAGCATCAAAACGGACTAAAACGTATCGGAATAGGTTACAAAATTTAAAGATCCCAAAAATAATCGAAAATTAATAATATGGAAACATTCATAAAATATATATGTATACACATTTTATAAAAATAACATGTTTTTAATTTTTTCATTAGTCTTACAACCATTTTATCATTTAGCCATGTTGATTTTAGTTTGACAATATATTTGAATTATATTTCAATATAAAAGGTCTCAAAAGAGCGGGACATATTTTTCGATTTTTGAATTCTTCTAAAAATTATAGATATATTTCATGTAGCATGTCGAATAGCATTCCTTACATTTAAATGCAACTGTTTTCAAACAGTAACTTTGAAATTGTTGTAACTTTAAACCCCTGTAGAATTTGATCGGTTTAACGATTTGCACCTTCTTATATTAGTTTGGGTTAGTTAGTTGGTGGGGAGTATTTTCCGGGTTGTGGTTATGTGGAAGATAAGAAAGTGCAAAACATTTCGTTTGACAATAAACAGTTCGTATTCTACAATAAAGGTGTAAGTCTCAAAAACATTGTTTTTGCTGGTTGTTTTTCTTAAAAGTCGATCGTTATCCAGATATATGTTGCACCCATTTAGCGTAATTGTGCACTTCATGCATAAACTAGTTCGTGAACTATAGCCAGATCAAAAATTTACTTTCATTTCACCATCTGGACAATATTTTTTATCTAGTTAATAAAATGAAAAAGCTGTTACGAAAAAATATGCCAAATCGTACACAATACGTTTATAAAATTGTGCAGGTTGCTAAGAAACTATATAAAACAAAATCATGTACTTATATAAGATCTTTTTTAAGCTTAAAAGAGAACTAGATAAATCAAAATTTTCAAATTTATTATTGCAGATCTTCACAAGTTCGTCTAAAACCGTAACTTGTGCAATATAATCTCTCATAAAAAAACTTTTGTTGTGTATAGATCTTGTTGATATTTGAAGATTATCTTGGAGCTTATATTCTATTATAGTTATATTCATTTCAGTTTATTTCAATTTCAATTTATTATATGTGTTATAACGTTAAAAAATAAATAATTTTCTACAAAAATGAGTTGTTTTATTGATCGTAATTTATCAAAATAATATGTAGCTCAATTAATTATATTTTTCATTAGGTAATTGACTTTTCTTTCCAGAATGCTGTACTTACTACTTACTTACTACTATGCCATTCTTAATTTCATTTCAAAAGACATTTTTAAATATTTCTTTCAGGTGTAATGTTTAAATAAATATCCGGCTCTCTTTATGCAGTTTTTTCGATCGTTAAAAAATCGTTATTCTCTACTCGAAATAAGCAGTATTTTATAAATCATATATTTTGTAGTGGAAATTTAAATAAAATAATATGGGAGAGTAACAATTTTAGTATATAGTCCCAAAAAATTTGAGTACGGCTCACTTCACTAAAGATTGCCGTGGGGTTGACGTCAAGTTAGATTTATTTATTTCCTCCCCACTACATAGTGATAAAGTTGGTCCTCGCTTGTCAAAGGTGCCGCGCTTAAGTGTCGCAGCTATATTCTTCTTTAGGCTATGGTATTAGTTTGTAAGGAGTATTTTTACTTTATCATATTGACGCCAGATCATTCAATTGTGATATTTATTGTTGCATTTTTTTTTATTAAAGATTTTGACTTTGAAGTGTCATCAGCGAAGAGAGTAAAATTTAAGACATTAGTCTTCCCCAGTGACCACTTACAACATTCAGGAGGAATAGTACAGGATGATCCATTTAAAAATTTCCACTTGGCTTCATTGTTTTCTTTTTAAGCAACTCTGTATGATTTAAAATATTTTGAAATCGACCAATAGTCTTAAGTCTGAGATGAAACACACACAATGTGTAAGTTCTTTATGATGTTTCTACATGTATGATAATATAGCAAATTAGCCCCATTGATATGTGCAAACAACTTTATAATGCATTAAAATCATACAAATTATTGAATCATTTATGGGTGATTTACTTTTATACAATACCTTCTTTCGCTCGAATTTGGCAAAGCCATGTTCAAAGCGCAACTTGCTCCTTCTATCCTTCTATAGTTTTCTATACATCCATTCACCAAAGAATGGGATAAATCATAAATCAAGTCTACAAACATCCCATTGCTATCTTCCATCTTTTCAGTCAGTTCTAATGAATCCAAAACATCAACGGACCATTTTTTTACAATTGGTTCATTTGATTTATGACAATTTACCAAGTTAAAAAGAGAATCTGTCAAAATAAGAGAGTCATATAATTTGAGTACTGAATTCAGTGTGAGTATATTACTATCATTAATGTTTTCATTGGTCGTCTCTTGCAGTTTAACCTGTGAGTTCTTTTCTCGGTATAACCTCTCAGCTGTTGCACTAGACACATCAAAAAGGTTGGGAATATTCCACCATAACAAACCTAGATCCATATTCTGAGGGATGGCATATTCTTCATTTACTCTACATATTTCAAAACTGCCCAGACAATGTTTGTGGATAAACTGTTCTTTAACATTACCTCCATCTTCACTAACTTCAATTGGTTGTTTGTCATCTTCTGCTTTTAAATAAGACCCAATATTGCTGCTGTCACATGCCGTTTTGAATGGAAATATTCTATTGTTCTCTAACTGACCACCACTTTGACTCCAAAACTGCACCTCTAGTAAAGTCTTCCGAATATCGCCTTTATTATATTCTAGCAAATTGCCAAGGTCGTCTTTATCTACTAACAATCCTTCTACCAAGCATACTACCTGCAGCCATATCGCTAAGCATTTTTGCGATAAAGGCATAAAAGATATACCATCATATTGACTAATAAATTTTTGTACATGTGGTGCAGAGTTGTCCGTTGTTGTTAAGATTATAGGTCTTTTACTTGTCACTATTAACTGTGAAAGAGAAGTGAGAAAACCTTCATCTTGTTCAAAAATTAAATCTATGTCTTCCAAAAGTAGGATACATATTTTCTTGATATCTCTCTTATCGCCAGTGCTACATTTTTGAATTAGTTTGTGGCTAACCTCTGTTTTTTTATTTTTTGTATGTTTAGGATCTTCAAAACCATTCATAGAGTTAGATAAAGGATTTACTACGTGTTGTCTCACTTGGTGCGATCGTGTTGCTTCTTGTAACTCTTGCAGAAGTCTTTTACCTAGAATCAGAGATTGGGTTTGAAGCATCTGAGTTTCTGATAAGCTGTAATAAAAAATAAACTGACCGAGTAAAAATTAAATGTTATTCTAACCTGAATACATATAAATAGTTACATATTTACTAAAATACATTACTTACAGCAATCCACTAGAGAAATCTATGCATATATCCATACACAAATAAGTCCAGGTTAAAGTCAAGACAAAACTTACTTTACAGTTAAAGATTTACTCTCATAAATAAAGCATTCAAAAAACAATGTTACTAATGCCAAAATACATTATATAAAAAATTGATAAGCTCAGCAACAACTAAGGACTGACTAAAGTAATGTCATAAACAATCAGATCAACTCACATATTTCAAACATCATGGTTTCTTCAAAATGAATTTATTTGTTTGCCTTTTAAAATGATTCGAATTGTAAAAACATACTTATTTATATAGGTTGTTGATGGTAGAGGGCTATTTTGCAACTCTCTAGTGTTATAAATCTGACCAAAATTATCTACCTCCTTATTACTACTTAATAAAAGACGAAGACTCCCCAAATTATTTTATTATATTTTTTGCTCCAAATTGTTTGCAGGATTCCGTACTTCCCATCCCAACACAGAACAGATTCTTCTCTGCTGAATCACAACAGGCTATAAAATATACAGTCAATAACTACCCCCAGAAGTGAATGTCATATTTTAAATGAATGTCAATCATGGTATAATATGCTATTTTAACAACCTCATGCTCTAATTCTTTAGATACTTCTCTAAGAGTATAGGAACCAGGAAGTAAGCTGATTATAATTAATCTGATACTAATTAATTGCCTTACAAATTTATTTTATTTATGTTAAAAGTTAATAATTTAGAATTACACCAGATTCTGACGTTAACTACACCCTAATTAACTAAATCATTCAAGTTATTTACATCTGAACCATGCCACAGAATCTTCTGTGTAAACAAGGTGAGTGTAATGTCCAAAAGGATGTTTTCCAATTCAAATATCAGGTAGATGAAAGAAAAATACTTCTGGTACTAGTCTCCCAGACATATATCCAAATAACGTTCATTAGATTTGATTTGATATAACAAGCATTTGCCAATTGAAAAAAAAAATGATTTACATCATATAATTTTAAAACTTGGCAATCTTTGACTGTGATATAAATTCTTTGCTGACTCCCACTTGAAACACCAATAATTTTTAGTTAAAAACCTACTGTGATATAGTTCAGATGTACATAACTTGAATGATTAAATTTTGACATAAATAAAATAAATATGTGTAAGGCAATAAGTATCAAAATAAAAGAACTTATTTTAGATAAGTTTAATTCCTGGTTCCTATGCCCTTAGAGCAGTATGTAAAGAATTAGAGCATGAGGCAGTTAAAATAGCATATTATACTGTCAATACTACTGTCAATACTGTGTCCATCAGTATTGACACTTATTTAAAATTTGGCATTCACTTCGGGGGTAGTTATTGACTGTAGTTTATAGCCTGTTTGTGATTCAGCAGAGAAGAATCCGTTCTGTGTTAAGATGGGAAATAGGGAATCCTGCAAATAAGTGTTTTGAAGTAAAAAATACTGAAACTCCCATCCTGACTTAATTTACCAGGGGCGTGCAGTCCATGGAAGCAAGGGAAGCAGTGCTTTCCCTAAAAAAGTTACAAAAGATCATATTCTAAAATGTAATTTTTGAACTAGGAAACGATTAATTTAGTTATATTAAAAGCGCTAAGAATTATCTTAATTATCAGGCTCATAACAAATACTGCCTTGACTCCAACCGAGCCACAATAAAAATCCAATGGAACCTATGCCGGCCGCTAGCTTCTATGCAGCTAAGTCATATGCAATGTATGTAATATGCTTGATTGCTTGTGCGTCGAGAGGTTATTGAACTTTCCATCGGCTGAATGCGTCTGCTGAGTAGTCGGGTGCTTTAAGCGGGCGCGGAAGTTATCGTTGGAGTAGGTTCTTTGTTTTAACGGCCCGTGTGTGATACGTGCGTCGTGTCTCGTGCGATAGCAATAATATGGAGATGGACATGCAAATATCGGCTGTCGGGAATAACGTTGAAAATGTTGGACAATTAAGTAAGAAGAGTGTGTGTGAATGTGTGGTGTGTATCTTGATAATAGAGGGATTTTGAACATTAAACTTCACAAATAAGCTTCAATTAATTACTAAAGGAAGAGCAAAACCGCCCATGAAGAATTTAACAATAAAAATAAAAACTGTATTAGGCATTTTTATCCGGAAAAACATTACGAACAATTTAAATGGTTAACAGGGTGTGAAAATATTAGTAAATTATTTTGTTGGCCATGTCTACTTTTTGAAAAGGAAAAAGGTCTCTGGAATAAAATCAGATGATTTTCTGATTTGAACAATTTGCATAAAGCTGTAAAAAGACACGTTATGTCCAAAGCTCATTTGCAGGCCGTCATAAAAGAAAAAGTCTTTGGCAAAACAAGAATTGAACACTCCTTTAATAAGCAGTTGGAAAATAGTCACCGCCAACACAATGAACTAGTCGATAAAAATAGGTGGATATTAAAATGACTTATCGATGTTGTTTGTTTTCTCGGACAGCACGAATTGGGATTTAGAGGTCATGACGAAACAAGGGTTTCCTCAAATAGAGGAAATTTTCAGGATTTACTTAGTTTAATGACTAAATATGATGATTGCTTAAAAAATCATTTTGAGCATTCTAGCGTTTTTCGCGGAACGTCGAATCGTATCCAGAATGAGTTAATTTCCGCTGTTGCAACCATTATTTTAAAAATAATTAAGCAGGAGATTGGCGAAGCGCGGTTCATTGCTATTGTTCTGGACGAAACAACTGATATCACTAATTTTAGCCAATTATCTATAGTAATACGCTACGTTAAAAAAGACGGAAGTGTTCAAAAGCGATTTTTAGGTTTTAAGAATGTGTCCGAAAATCGTACAGCAGTTGCATTATAAACCGTAGTTTATAACGTTATTAATAGAATAGAATAGAATAGAAATATACTTTATTGTCAGAATAAATTTCATTGACAAAGCATAAAAACAACAAAATAGAATCTCAGGTAAAACTTATATGGTAAGTAATAAAGTAGTAGTACGAAAAACAGTAAACAATAAAGGAGTAACAGGTTAACACATTAAAAGAGAGACCACTAAACACACATAATAAAATATCACATAAAATACAGTTGACATAGATTAAGCAGTTATCACAATTTATCCTTGAAATATTACTCCAAATCATAATAAGCTCTTCCCTGTAGAAAGCATTTAACTCTATTCCTGATTTTTTTTTAATCAATCAATTTCCTTAATTCGTCAGGTAAGTGATTAAAAATTTGCTTACTTCTAAAAATGGGAGAGTTTTTTGTTAGGGTTGTTTTAGGAATTGGAAGTGGAATAGTTAGAATTTGCCGGGTAGTTCTACAGATGCTTTTTTCAAAAATATCCTTATGGAAGTTTTTATGCATTAGACATGCCGTTTCTAGGATGAAAAGGCAGTAAATTGTCAGAATTTTATGCTGAATAAATAACGGCCTACAGTGTTCTAAATAGCTTACATCACACAGATACCTTATTGCCCTCTTTTGCAGAATAAAAACTGATTGTAATAAATAAGCTGCACAATTTCCCCAAAAGGCAATCCCATACCTAATATGTGACTCTATCATGGAGTAGTATACCATCTTTCCCGTATTAAATCCAAGTTCCCTTACCACAATTCTTACAACATAGCAATCACTTGATAATTTATTGTAAGTTGGACCACATGACTATCGAATTTTAATAGCCTGTCAACATTGATTCCTAGAAATTTAAGGTTTAATTTATTGTCAATATTTACTGAATCGAGAACCAGATCATCATACGAAAATTTAAATGTAATGATGTTAGCTTTCTTTGAGTTGAAAATTAAAAGATTTGAGTCGCGCCAGTCTTTTACTATTTTTAAATCTGCAGATACCGTTTTCTTTAAGGCATCAGTATCCACACCGCTCCACAAAATGGTGCTGTCATCTGCGAATAACGTGAATCTGCCCTCAATTGGTAACCTGGTGATATCATTTAAATATAGGAGAAATAAAAGTGGACCCAACACAGAACCTTGTGGGACTCCACTTGTAATAATACTATTTGAGGAAATGCTTGATCCGGCTCTTACAAATTGATTTCTTCCCGTAAGATATGATGCAAACCAATGATTTGTGATCCCTCTAAAGCCATAAACGTTTATATGGTGATTCAGGCAATCGAAAGCTTTAGAGTAATCACAAAAAACAGTCGCAACCATCTCATTAGTATTCAGTCAAAGATATATTTGGTTTAATAAATTATAGATAGCATCTTGAGTACTTTTAGATGCCTGAACTCCAAACTGTGCGCCATCCAAAATACTATTTTGAGCCAAATGTATCAACATTCTCCTCCTAACTAATTTTTCCACAACTTTAGATAACGTCGACAGTAACGAAATTGGGCGGTAGTTTGAAGAGATATCACAGTCACCTCCTTTGTGAAGCGGAATAACTACTGCTGTTTTTAGACAGTCAGGGAAACTGCCAGTCAAAAAAGACACATTAATGGACTCAGCCAAGGCATACAGTGCTCTTTCAGGAAGATTTTTCAACAACCGGATTGAAATATTGTCGTAGCCACTTCCCTTGAAATTTTTAATTCCTTTAAATATTTCATAAATTTCAGGAAGGTTTGTGGTCTGAAATGCAAAGTCTTCTTGAATAACGATATGTGACATACCAATATGAAAGGGGATTATTTTTCCTTTGCAGATTGGATTGTAAGTCATTAGCGACAGTGCAATAAAAATCATTGAGTACATCAGGACAAATTTCGATTTTTTTCTCTACGCGCGGATTTTTACCAGTCAATTCATGAATAATATTCCAGCGTTCTTTTGTTGCGTTAATCGAATTTTTAATTTTGCGTTGGTAGAACTTAGATTTTGCTAGTTTGACAACATTCCTATATGTAGTTCTATATTTATAAAAGTAACTAAGAAATGAAGTGTTGTTTTTGAATTTTTTAATTAGGTGAAGGGATCTCATATTTTTAGAAGAAACTCTTTTCTTCTGTCTAATACTCTGCACAGGGAAGCTCTCATTAAAATTTTCAGTAAGGGTATTATGAAACTTGTTAAAAGGCCTATTAGACTGTAGAACACATGCCCAATCTATCCTTTCACAAACACTTCTAAACTTTCAATAATTCTTAGAACTAAATAATCTGCCAAATTTACGTCTAGACTTTTTTGCTTTAAAATTTACCACAAACGTACTCAAAACTGCTTCATGATCTGAGAAGTTAACGGGAACAACTTCGCAGTTTATAAAAACATTATTTTCTGTTAAGCTGGAACATAAATAGTCGATTTTTGTTTCAGAAGATGCTGTTATTCTTGTAGAAACATTTACTTTCATTGCAAGGTTGAATGTCAAAAGCAAACTGCGAAGCTTTAACGTTGCCTCAGATCTATTATCATCATAATTGATATTTAAATCTCCACCCAATATTAAGTTAGAATTATGCGGTAGTGATAAGAGAAGTACCTCTAAATTTTGAAAAAACTGGTTTAGATTTGAATAGTAAGGTGGTCTGTAAATACAAAGAATATACAAGTTATTTGTCGTATTATAAACTAATGAAAATTCAAAGACTCTTTCAACAATAAGGTTATTAAATCTATCATTCTCAGAAACTTCAAAACAATTTAAAAAATCCGTATTTATTAAAATTGCGGTGCCACCACAGGCATTGGAGCTTCTACAATATTTGGTTACAAGAGAGTAGTTATCAATAACAAGTGTTCCTCATCTACTAGCCAGTGCTCCGTTAAAAGAACAAAATTTGGAAACATATTGTTTTCTAGAGCTATATATAAATCATTACTTTTATTCCTCAAGGATTGCATGTTTAATAAAAAAGTGATACTTCAACACTATCAAAACCTTTAGTTAATCCAGAACTATTGGAGGAGCGGTTTTGTCTAAAAAAGAATCAGGCTGTGCTTCAACATTATTAATTTGAGTAGGAGATAGGCATATTTCGGTATTTACATTTGTTGGGATAGTATCTACATTTGTGCTACCGCTATTGTTTTGCACAGAAATACCAATGTTATCAAGTGCATGACTATGAATATTTACATCAGAGGAAGAACTAGGGTTGTCAGACTCAAGCGATCCGCTGGAGTGTTGTAAAATAGCGCTAGTTGTATCTATAAAAATTTACGTTTTATTATTTTTTAATGGATTGAGAATCAAATTAAGGCCCAATTTGCCAATTTAATTTCTTTTTATACAGTGGATTCCTGTGTTACCTGAATATCCATTTACGTCAATGTAGCTTAAACATGTCATAGACAATTTGTCCAACTTATCAATAAATGACTTAAATTTACAATTAAAATTAAAAATAGAAATGGCGCTTCTATCATCAGTCCCACGAAAAATTGGACAGGAAGTAAAAACAAGATTCGTGTGTACGCTTTGTTTGATAGCCTTCACAATTAACTTGGTTTGAGGTGACCTATTCAGCATAAAGTCATTATAACCACCACAGATAATAACAAAGTCTTGGTTACCATATCCTGATGTAAGTTGATCCAAGTTTTCAACGATGTTATGGAATCTGGCTCCAGGCTTGACAATCATCTCAATCTTGAATTTTCGTGTTAAAGGATGATTGTATAGGTACTTATATAGAAACCGGCTATTCTCATCACAAAGAATTAAAATTCTTGGTTGCGTACTAGTTATTTGTCTAGTTGATTGCTTCTTCTCAACAGAGATGTCATCACTACAGTACTGAGTAGAATTTTCTTTAAATTGAGTTTCATTCTGCTCAGTATTCTGTAGCATCTTATTACTTAACTCGGTGGACAAAGATTTATTTTCAGTTAATAGCTGATTATTCAAATCATCAGTTTTTCTTTCAGCTCCTCAAGTTGATGGTCGTGTTGAATTAGAATATCTTTAAGGGCTGCATTTGCGTAATTTAGGGAATTAATTGTGAGTAGTTGAGATTCAATTTGCACCTTCATCCCCTCATGGCCTGTTAATGGTTGGTTAAAAATGTGAGTTTTGCAATGGTTGCAGAGAAATACCAATTTTCTGTTGCCAACCATTAAGCTGTCACATTCTGAAGATCCAAGACCGGAGCAATTTTTGCACAATGAAGTTTTACATTTATCACACTGCGCACCAAAAATTTCGCCATCTTTTGGTCGTCGTTTAAAAATACAGTCCGATTTGCAATTTGAACAATTCAGTTGCATTTCGAATAAGTTGTAAAAAATTTAAGTTAAGCAGGAACTCCGACAATCCCAATTAGGTACTTAATTTATTTATACATCAATAGTCACTGAAACACTTTATATCTCAGCTTCAATAGGTTAATAGATTATTAAATTTTCCGTTAATAGATTATACATATATCACATTTAAAAACTGTTGTTTTGATTTGTTCATTTTTGTATGATAACACAAGGGTTAACATCTACAAATTTTCACTTTAATTTTTCTAATAAATTTGATTCTCTTTATTGAGACTCCAATTGTGGATTATTACCAAACTATAAACTTTAATTTTAGACCAAAATAAAGTTTTTGATTTATATTTTTACTTGGTTTTCATCAACTTTCGGGGGAACGGAAAAATCAAAACACACCGATGAAAGTTCGAGAAACTTTCCCAAGTGCTCTATTTGACCACTGTTTTGCTCAGAAATTAAATTTAGTTTTATCCCAGTCCATATATCACATTAAAGAGTGCAAAGTATTTTTCGTTACTTTAAGTGGTATGGCAGCTTTTTTTTCCAAGTCAACAAAACGTACACATGCTTTGGACTCCATTGTCCACAAACGATTGCCCAAAGTAGCTCCTACTAGGTGGAACTATTACAATGGAAGACTTGTGCTAACAGTATCTGAAAATCGTGAATCACTGACTGAACTATTTGAAAATATAATAGAAAATAATGAAACGTGGGACTCTGAAGCAATAAATAGTTCGAGGGGATTTTTGGACTGTTTGAAACGAGATTTTAATTTCAATTATTTGTTGACTATATTTTCAGAAATATTTCCATTCTGGGACAATGTTTTTAATATATTACAAACTAAGACAAATGATATTGCTTTTTGCTTAAAAAAAGTGGAGGATTTTAAGTCCATGTTAAGACAAAAAAGAGATGACTGACCTGTTTTGGGAGAAAACGATGACGTTAAATGTAGAGCCACAAGCCAAGCGTCTTCGAACAGATAGGGTGGGAGATGTTCAAATGTCATACAGACGCCTCTTTTATGAAATAGTCGATCAAATTCAGCAACAAATAAACTGTAGATTTAACGGTTTAAATGATTTTAAATTCCTCGAGCTCTGCAATTTTGCTGCATTTAAGGAAAAAACTTTTCCAGAAGATGCATTTAAATCTCGTCTTCTTCATTATGGCCAGTTCTTCGACCGAGTGTTACTGCTATCTGAACTAAAAGTGATTTATGAAACTGATGACATTAGTACAAAAAATAACGCTAAAGAACTAATGCAATTTTTAAAAGACAAGGAGCTGTAAGATGCCTACACGGAAGTGTCGAAATTGTGTGAATTAGTATTGACAATACCTGCCACAAGTTCGTCAGTAGAACGCAATTTTTCAACACTTAAACGTATAAAAAATTTCGTAAGAAATTCAACGGGGCAGGAAAGACTTTCGCAAATATCGCTGCTGTCCATTGAAAACAGCATATTAAGATGGCGGGCAGTGAAAGGTCTGATGAAAGTTTGGGACCGAAAAAAGTGAAATATTCTTGTTTTCATTGTAAGAAAGACGTTTCCACAGTGGTTAAATGTAAAAAGTGCAATTGTGTGTTTCATCCGTCGTGTTTAAAACAGTCGGCTGAGCTAAAAAAGGCCGTTTGTGCTCATGTAGAAGATTCTGGCGATGAGGTAACCTTAATATCTAATCTGAGAGAATCAATTGAAAAGCTCATAAATAAGGTCAGGATTCTAGAAGAAAATGAGGAAACTCTTAAAGAGAGGGTTGATTGCCTGGAAAAACAACTGAAAATTGCTGAAAACACAAAAAGTAAACAGAAAAACGCGGGAATGCCTAATGATAAGCTTGGCAACAGTGGACACGCAACCAGTGAAGTTAGGAATAGTTCAAATGCAAGAAAACCTAGCGCGGTTGATAATGTAGAAACCATAAATACTGAAAACATAACATTAACAGATTCAAAAAAAGAAGCGTCAAAACTGACGGTCGATGAAGTAGAAAACATAAATACCGAAAACCTCGCATTAACCTCAAAAAAGCCAAATGAGATTTTGGGGAAAAAAAACAATAACATCACGGAAAATGATGATGAAAATAATGGATTTAAAACGGTGGAATATGGGCGTAAGAGAAAAGAACGTCAAATGGTGCAACTTTCCAATCGGCCGGCTCCAAGTAAAGGCACTAGAGAAAATATTCAAACCCTGCCAATTGCTGAAAAATATACCTGGTTATTTGTGTCTGGCTTTGATCCGGCAACTACTTCCGATGAAATTCTTCAATATATTGGGGATAATGGATATAAACAAAGATGCATCTGCGAAAAAATGAAGACTAAGAAATCTAACCAAAGAAGCTCATTTAAACTCGGTGTTCCAAATTCCATTTCAGCTGGTCATGTTGGCGACGGATCATTTTGGCCCATGGGAGCTACCGTCAACCATTTTATGAATCTCCAGAGCCACCCGAAACATCCACGGAGGTCACAGCAGGGACTAAGGGTGGGGACCCATCAAACATCAAAAAATTAAACATCAAAAAATTAAACTTAAACTTCATGCAATTCAACATTGCTTCATTGAGAAATAAAATTAATGAACTTGAAGTGATTCTCAAGGAAAATGACATACATTTTCCATGCCTTAGTGAACATAGCATGATGGGAGATGAAATTCATCTAGCAAACATCACGAACTTCAGATTGGCCAGTGAATTCAGTCGTGAAGGTTACAAGCGGGGTGGAACAGCCATTTTTGTTGAGACCAGTGCTCATGCTGAAGAAAAACCAGGCATAAAGGAACTTTCAGTAGAAAAAGAAATAGAATTGTGTTGTGTATATCTGAAATTGTATGAAATGAATGTTTTATCTGTATATAGGTCACCTTCTGGTAATTTTAATCTATTTTTAAATATTTTAGAGAAATCTATAAATTTGATAGGTTTTAATGATAGAATTCTTTTAGCTGGCGATTTTAACATTCATTTTGGCTCTGACAGCTCTGAGGACTGTAAGTACCGAGATTTCATGCTAGCATATGGCTTTAAACAAATGTTTTTCAATGAGACTAGAGGTAATAATTGTTTGGACAATATATTTTTAAATTTCAGTGATGAACTGGAACAGTGTGTGGCAAGGAGCATTGATTGTAATTTATCAGATCATATGGCTCAGATCCTGGAGCTTCATGTACCTGACTGGGCTGTTCAGAAACTGGTTTCTGTGAGTAAGGTCTGTAGGCCAATAACCGAGACAGGTAAAATGCAATTTTTCACTCTTGTTGACAATATTTCTTGGAATTTTGTTGACAACAAATCAATACACTTGAATGAAAAGTTATCACAATTTATTTCTGAACTGTCTGAGGCATTC
Organism: Pissodes strobi; assembly: GCA_016904865.1. Lineage (NCBI taxonomy): Eukaryota > Metazoa > Arthropoda > Insecta > Coleoptera > Curculionidae > Pissodes > Pissodes strobi. The sequence continues at coordinate 334,514 of MU182258.1, forward strand.
ACTATTGCTTTTCCTGAAAAAACATATAAGGCAAAAAATCACGTGAATCCATGTCCTTGGTTTGACAATCACTTGAGAGAGTTCAGAGAATGGGTGTTCTTTTTTAACGATCTCTATAGGTCTAACCCTACTGAGTTTTTGCTTCAGCAACGAAATTTCTACAGACGAGAATATAAAAAAGCTATTGCTAATGCAAAAAAAAGACATAACGACATCCGTATAAGAAATGCCCAGAATCCATCTAGAGTAATGTGGAATATTATTAAGGAAAATAACGGTAAGAAGGAGAAATCCCCAAGTATCAATGTACAACCAAGTGATTTTAATGAATATTTTGTAAATATTGCTCAGAAACTATTAGGGGGTCTTAATGCAGAAAATAATATCAACACTTCAACGTCAACTAAAAGGGGACCTGGCTTTACATTTAGACCGGTTACTTATATTGAGGTCAGAGACATAATGAATAACTTAAAAAATAAATCAAGTAGGGATATATACCATCTTAATGTGCCACTTCTGAAGTTAGTACGTGAAATTATAATATATCCGTTGACTAAACTTATTAATGAAGCATTTTCAACAGGAAATTTTCCTGATGTCTTGAAGCGGGCTTTAGTTGTTCCAATTTATAAAAGTAAGGGAGATAGGAACGATGTAGGAAACTATAGGCCTATATCTCTGCTGCCGGTAATTTCAAAGGTGCTTGAGAAGTGCATTGCTGCTCAGATACTCCATTACTTTGAAAGTAATAATCTTTTCACAGATGCCCAACATGGCTTTAGACGCCATCATAGTACCATCTCGAGCATAGTAGAGTTTGTTACATTGATACTGGACGCTTTTGAAAATCTTGAGTTCACTAGCACCGTATTCTGCGATCTAAGCAAAGCTTTTGATTGTGTCTCCCACGATCTACTCCTAAACAAACTAGAAACGTACAGTTTTGATGAGAATAGTTTACAAATCTTGAAGTCATACCTTACCAATAGATCACAGAGTGTGAGGGTGGGGGACGTGGTGTCGGGGGACATGGGATTGAAGGTCGGTGTTCCACAAGGGTCGGTCCTGGGACCACTTTTGTTTTTAATCTATATCAACAACTTACCCGACAGTAACAATACTGCCGCCTTCAACCTTTTTGCCGACGACACGACCCTCAGCCTCCGATTTGACAACTGTGACGAGATTGCTGAGAGAACGCGGGAGGCACAGTCAGCTGTTGCGAATTGGTTTCGGGTCAATAGTCTAGTCTTGAATGAGACTAAGACTAAACATATGGTATTTTCACTACGAAACTGTGATATAGACCTGGAAACGCAGGATGAGGTGAGGTTTCTTGGGGTGGATTTGGACCCAAAATTGAAATGGGAATGTCACATAGATAACCTGGCAGCTAGGATCAGTGGGGGAGTTTTTGTGCTGAGAAGTCTGTCCACTGTTGTCTCATCCGATGTGCTCAGAACGGCCTACTTTGCTCTTTGCCACTCACTGCTTTCCTATGGTATAATAGTTTGGGGACGAGCTGCAACAGCCCATAGAATTTTCTCCCTACAGCGTAGGGCTGTGAGAATAGTAGCTCAGCTATCATATAGGGATGATTGTCGGCATGCCTTTACCAGCCTGCGTATCCTGACTTATCCATGTGTTTTTATTTGTGAAAATCTTTTATTTGCAAAGACAAATAACAAATATAAAATAAATAGCGATTTTCATGAATATGATACTCGGCACAAGGATGATCTGACTGTTCCATTTTTTAGACTTAAAAAATGTCAAAATGGGCCAAACTATTGGGCAGTTAAATACTTCAATCTTCTCCCCAGAGCTGTTAGAGACCTCCCAGTACAACAGTTTAGAAAAACTATAAAAGCTTTTTTAATTTCTACAGCTTTTTATTCTCTTGCTGAATATGAGAATGCTGACCTGGTATTTGACAATTAGGGACTTGATTTGTTTTGACTGTAAAGTCATTATGTTTTTATGTAGGTGTTGATTTTAATGTGTTATTTTACTTTAGTACAGTCTTATTTTATTATTGTTAGATTTTAATGTATATCAATTTTAATATTTTAACAATGTGTTTATTTTAATTTGTTTATTCTAATAATTATCTATACATATATATATATTTTTTATTGATTGAGGTATGTACATTGTATTGCAATATTGGCATGAATAAATAATCTGAATCTGAATCTGAAACGTCTCCAAAATATGTCGGAGCATCCACGTCTTTATGATGACGTCATTGACGAATTTGCAAAAAGTGATCGAAGAATCGAACTACATTACAAATAGGTAAGGTACTTATTCATTTCTTTAAGTACTCAACAATTTGCCATTCAAGGGGACGCCCGAGGGGGCGCCGACTCCTTGTTTTGTTAACGATTTTAATGATTTTTGGGTAAAAATTGGGCGTGGTCCGTCAAATTTTTCAGCCTGCGGCGGGCTTTTTTGTGTTGGCACCAAATTTCACGAACTGCCGCTGCGTCCCTTTCTTAAAATTTCACCGCACGCCCCTGTAATTTACAGTGTCCGTCTTTTATTTAGACAGTATAAGAAGGTAGATAATTATTGTGGTGTTAATTAGAATAATAGCCAGACATAATTCGCGCGGCACAACTCTTCAAGGTAGAAAAATATTCCATCCATAATCAAAGGGACATTTATATAAAAGAATGTAGGTTACCTGTTCTTTTTGTTGATGCATTAAATTCCAGTACATTGAATCCTAGTTCGTTTGCAATAGCATAAACAGCACATGTTTTTCCACTACCACAAGGCCCATAAAGTATCATAGTGTTACCAGGTAATCGGGTACTATCCCTAAAACATAGTTTGTTAGTATTTTTTTTGTAAGGGCGCAAACATATTAGAATCATCAAGAGTCACGATCACAAGTATATATTGCTGCAAACCAACTTTTTCTGAATGCGTCAAAGATGGAACAGGTGACATTTTCACTGAGACAGCAGAAGTGGAAAGGTCGGTTAGATTTTTGGGAGTACATTTTGATCCTAGGTTGGCTTGGCAGTTCCATATATATTTTTGACTAGGAAACTCAGCTCTAACATCTTCACGCTAAGAAATTGGTCACATTATGTTACGAATGAGGCACTGAGGCAGGCCTACTTTTCTCTATTGCATATTACATACACAAGACTAACATGGGGTCATACAAGTGGACGAGCTCTCATATTCAGGCTTCAGAGAAAGGCAGTGGAGATTGGGCTTCGGCTTCGCCTAAAGGGCTGATTGCAGGGATGAATACAAGGAACACCGAATACTGACTTTTCCATCTGCACATATTTTGGAAAACCTGTTGCATGTCAGAAGGAACATCCACTCTTATGCAGAGCATCAGGACTTGCACCACCACAATACTAGGACTAAAACTGATTTAGTTACTAATTCAGGGGCGGCTTCTCAATAAGTGCGCTCGTGCGCGCGCACTGCCTGCGAAAGTAAACGGAAAAATAAAATCTTCCCTACATACAATTTAACATAAACTAACTATAATTTGCGAATTTACATATTTTTGAATCTCCACTGGCCGCAGAATACATTATTTATAAGAGCGAAATCGAGGCACGACGGCGACGATCAAAACGCAGAGCGTCCAACGGCGGCCTCCATCCGCAACCACTGCTAGTCGAAATCTGCCGTGCGCTGGTGTTCGGCGCTCTTGTTAAATGCATTTTCGTCATGCAAAACGGTCGGGAATGTTCGTAAAAATCACGAGAAATCAAGGCTCATCCGTGCGCTATTTAGATCCGCACTTTGTAGCTTAATTTAGTGATAATTTGCAATTCTTGCGTATATAGTATGGTGTCACAAGCTGATTTTTTCAGGGATGAAAGTACATGATAAGATAACCCTTATTTCGGAGGTAATACAAAATTAGACTCCACAAAAGGACACTATCATCAAAAATCGAGATATTGGTACCATCGTATAGAGGAAAAAATACTTATTTTTTGGTCCAATGTACAATAAGGTCTTTGTAGGAAGTATTTTTTGATAATTATTCAAAAAAAATCATTTGCATTAGCCCATATGGAAGAAAAAAAATTTAAATGTAAATATCTCGGTTTCAACCGTGCAAAAATTTAATTAAAAAATAGTTATTTTTAAATATAACACTCAATTAACAAAAAAGGAAGGCCTAAATGAAAAAAAAATATTCTTTATAAAAGTTTCGCTTATGTCTTGACAAGGTAATGGAGCTAATCCCATATTTTTTGCTTATAAACTAACAAACCTATCACAATAAATAATGAGAGACGTCATGGGTTTATGCCCTAATTAAATATGTCCAGCCTCCTCGCCTTCAAGCTACGGCTGATGGAACACTTTAGGTCTGTTCCAACTGACTATGAAAACCGTACATGGGACGGTAATTTCCAGTAGTATAATTCGTTTGTCAACATGACAGGTTATTTATCGCCTTCAAAAGTGAAATTGACAACTAGAAATTACGGTCCCTCGTACGGTTTTCTAGCCGGTTGGAACAAACCTATTATATTATTATAGGTCCTGAAAAATTCAGCTTGTGTGGAAAAAGTGGGAGGTAAATCGTTTTTTAGATCGAATATTACATACTACTATTATAAGTATTATTCTGTATTATACTCCAGTCGAGCCCTGAATTTCTTTTTGTTTTGTTCGGTTCGTTGACGCTTGTTAATTAGCTGCATATAAACTCGTGAGTTTAGTGTACGTAATATTGTTTAGTGTTTTATATTTTTATTTATATACTATTATTCTACTGTCATGGCTAGTAGTTCCGGTTCCGACAATTGCTGTGGGGGCATAAATTCAGTTGACAATATTATTAAAAGTAACTTTTCTTTATTGGATCTGAATAAAAAGATTGAAATAAAGAGGTTAGGGCGACCGATGCCGATTTTAAAATTAGACCAAACATGTGCCAAGAAAAAGGATGGTCGGTCTTTCACCAGACATTTTAACCCCGAAATTTACACTCGGAACAAATGGATATGTGGATGTAATGTAAGGAACTCTTTGTTTTGTTTTCCGTGCTTATTATTTTATATCCCAAATATGGATAAGAATTGGAGCCGCTTAGGTGTAACTGACTTGGGCCATTTACATGAAAAAATAAAAAAACACGGGGGGTCCAAATCTCATTTGCAGGCTAGTACGGAACTTGCGTTACTTGGGAAAGTTAACATTGCACAACAATTAAGTTCTACATACCGACAGCAAATCGCTAGACATAATGAGGTAGTAAGGAAAAATCGACACATTTTGGGGAGAATTATAAGTTGCGTAAAGTTCTGTGGTGTTTTTGAGTTGGCACTCCGAGGCCACGATGAAACAGACGAGTCTCTAAATCGTGGAATTTTTAAAGAACTAGTAAATTATAGTGCCGAATTGGACAATGTGTTGAAAGAACATTTAGAAACATCATCTGTTTTTAAAGGAACGTCGAAAACAATTCAAAATGACATTTTAGACTGCATGCTAACTGTGTGTAAAAATGAGATATTGAAAGAAGTGGCAGATGCGTGTTTTTTGTCAATTCAGTGCGACGAAACTACTGATGTTAGCAATTATTGTCAAATGGCAATAATATTGAGGTATGTCAAGGGGCATGTTATATGCGAAAGATTTTGGACCTTTTGCCGAATCACTGATAAAACAGCCAATGGTTTAGTGCAAAGTATCCAACAAGAAATAGACCCCATGATTCAAAATCCCAATAAATTAATAGCGCAGGCGTACGATGGAGCGAGCGTTATGAGCGGATCCGTTGGTGGCGTACAAAAAAAAATGCGTGAAAAATACCCGTTTGCATATTTTGTTCATTGCTATGCTCATCAATTGAATTTAATAATGCAAAAGGCTGCGAGCCAAAATCCACAAGTACGGATTTTTTTTAATGATTTATCTGGAATTCCCGCATTTTTTTCCAATTCGTCTAATCGAAGTGACGTGTTAGAAAAAATAGTTAAAGTCAGACTGCCGCGTGTTGCCCCCACTCGATGGAACTTCAATATACGAATAGTTAATACTGTTTATGAAAATAGAGAAAATATGATCCTGTGTTTTCAAGAAATTTCTGAAAAAACCGAAAATACGGTTACTGGCAGAGAAGCAAGCGGTTTAATTAGAACACTAGAAGATTCAAATTTTATGTTTTGGTTGACCTTTTTTCACAAAATTTTTCCTCATGTTGATACACTTTATAATCAATTTCAGTCTAGACATGTTGACGGTATTCAATTGCAAAAGTCTATTTCTAATTTTGAGTCATCTATTTTAAGCATTCGTAATGAAACTGAAGCAATTGAACAAGAATGGAAAACTGAAACTGTTTCTAAACGTAGACGTTTGGGTGATACCGAGAGAAAAAGCGTAAATGCCAAAGAAATATGCGATGTTATATTGACTCAAGTGAAAGATCGGCTCTCATATAGGGGACATTTAGAAGCAAATTTCCTTCTCACAAATAATTCATATGAGTCTTTTAACAAGAGTGTCCCATGTGAAATATTTATTTCTTACAGTTACGAAGATGTATCCAATGCTCGAAAAGGAGCGATTAAAAACAGAATTGGAAGTTATTTACTCAAGAAACGACTTTTCGCAAATACAAGGTGCCACAAGTACTTTGGAATTCATTCAAAAAAATGATCTAGAAAGCACTTTTTCAGAAGTCGCCAAGCTACTAAAAATAATTATGACAACACCAATGAATACCGCTGAACCTGAACGGTGCTTTTCGACGCTAAAAAGGCTGAAAACTTTCCTTCGGAATTCCATGACGAATGACAGACTGAATGCCTTGGCAATGATGTCAATAAATAGAGATTTTGTGCATGACATACCGAACTTTGATGAAAAGGTGTTAGAAGTATTTGTTGCGCTTAAAAGCCGACGAATGGATTTCTCATTTAGAGACTAGAGTGAAACGGGAATGAGTTTGTGTAAATAGATATTTCTTATTTGTTTGATTTTGACGTTTTGAATTTGAATTCAAGTGAACATTTAAATACTGGTGAACTGAAACAAAAACTATGTACTATGTGCATGTGAAAAGGTCTACGTTGATCGGTTGAATCTCAGATTCCATACTGAAATACCTACTTACATGCTTATATGGTGTACGTGTAAAAATTTAATAAGGTGAGTTTTTTTCGAGGTTTTTTTAGATTATTATATTTTTTTGAACTCGAGTTATGATTGAAATTTTGCCATTAGAGAAACAATATAGTGACGATGCTGGTGCGTCTTTTAATTAAACTTAGTTAAGCATTAACTTTGAACCATTTTATTTTTGTTTAGGGTTTAATAAAAATTTACGGCAAATTATTTTGATTGTTTGAAGTATGCAGAGAACACAATTTGCAAGAAATTGAAAAAGTTCTCTTTTTGCAGTAATGTCTGACGACAGCACCAATATTTCAACACAGTGTCAAATGGTGTTTTTCATTTTCTTGACCTTTTTATAAACATAAAATGAAAGTGTGTGTGTGATATGTGATAAAAAAGATATTGAAAAATGTATGGAATTCACTTTAAAGCTAGGAAACGGCAAAGTCGAAGGACTAACCATCGATAAAGAGATGTACAATAACGCTTTTTTGCCATCAAACCGATATATTTTTTAACGTTTTCGAACTTCTCTTGATTTTTTTTAACTTTATTGATTTGTAGTTCAATAAACTGTTTAAATGGTTTACTCTTCTGGAATCGATAAGTACCTACTTATTAATTTCTTTTAGTGCGCAACAATTACCATTCAAGAGGGCGCCGAATTTATGTTTTTTAAACGATTTTAACGAGTTTTGGGTAAAAATTGGGCGTGGCACCCCAAAACTTTCCGCCTTCGGCGGGGTAGCCTCCGGCGGCGCCTGCAGCGGGCATCCCTCTATGCGTATGGAAAAATCTTTTTAAAACGCGCACTACCTGTGTAAAACCTCACGAGCCGCCACTGGTTACTATATACCACCGTTTGAAACGTTGTCAGAATGGCCCAGGGTGTCTTGCTGTTAGATTTTTTCAAAAGCTGCTGGGCAGCATTAGAGAACTTTCACTTGTACAATTTAAGACAACTGTAAAGAGACTGCTGATTCAAAATGCCTTTTGCTCTTTAAGGAAGTTTTGGGTTTTACTTTTTAATTCTGCAAATTTATTATTCTATACTTACTGCTTGGCATTTCAAATTTGCTGTATTTTGCTATTTTACTTCTTTTGTATTTTTGATGTTTTAACTTTTAATGACTTAGTTTACTACATAGGTGTTCTTTAAATCACTATTGTGCGTGTGCTGTATTGTAAGGGTAATATTTAAGGATTTTATTGTTCACACTTTATGTGACTTAATTTGCTACATAGGTGTTCTTTGAGTCACTATTACGTGTGCAGTATTGTAAGTGTAATATTTAAGGATTTTATTGCTGTCACATTTATATTATGACTTGTGTATGTACTACTGTATGGATGCACCAAAATGATTATGATTATGACATATATAACTAAGTATTTATACAAATATTTATTAGTCAATAATTTGCTATACCTGTAGTCAGAGGGGAGGGGGAGGGGTATATTAAAATGTGTCCAGATATATGAGCCCTCCCTTTAACATTTGTCACGAGCCGCCACTGCTTAAAAGCAAAACAAACATTGTAATAATCCCTTGTGCAAGCAAGAATTGTTAAATCCAAGTAAGACATGGTCATGACTAAGATTGTCTTGTCGAGTGACTTATATACTTGATGAATTCATGCTGGACATTTTTGAGCCTATGTATAGAGACCTGGTACTATGCGCTTGAGAATTGCACAATAAACCTTACGAGAGAAGTATATAAAGTTAGTACTAGTACTGGATCACTTAATAAAGTCCAACATTTTATTTGCCCTACCTATCACTTTTTCAAAGTGTACAGAAAATTTCAGTTTAGTATCGGCATATACACCAAGATTTTTAACAGAGGACTATTTCCTTAGTGCAACATTATATATAGTATACTGAGCAGGGACTATTCTTTTTAATCTGGAGAACCTTATAAAGCAACACTTATGGATGTTTAAAATCATGCCATTGAGGTAACACCAAGATAAAACGATCGCAATCTAATTCTGTAAGGACTAAGGACACTGTCCTGATGAGTTGAAATAGGTGTAAATATTTTCATATCATCAGCAAACGTGAAGTAATCTCTGGACAGCAATCCACCCGTAATCAGTAAATACACTGAACAGGCCCCAGGTGGGACCCCTGAGGACTCCCAAGGCTACATTTAAACGATTTGGATAGATACCCGTCTATCTTTACACGCTGCCCTCTCTCAGCTAGATATGACTCCATCCAAGACCAAGACAGCAACAAATCAGAAATTCCATAATTATTAAGTTTAGATAAAAGGATGGCATGATTAACCATATCGAAAGCTTGGCTAAAATCAGTGTAAATGTCATTCAACGTTTTCACTGTTCCCTCTCTGTATATATTGGAGAACCTAATGTTTATAGGGGGGGGGGGGGCACTTTGGAACCCATGAGGACATACATCAACATGACACCCGACATAAGCATAATCTTGTGCCAGCCTACTGGAGGCTGAAGAGATGTCAAACTGGGCCGGGATACTGGGCTGTTAAATTTGACAATAAGCTTCCAAAGAGTTAAGGTGTCTCCCATTACATCAATTTAAAAGTAGAATTAAGGATGATTTAATAGATGTTTTTTTATAGTAATGAGGAATCTCTTACATTTGTATTTTAGCATGATTTCATAAGTAATGTACTGTGTCCATTGTATATGTACCCAATTTTAATGTAAATGTGAATGTGTAAATGCGATTTTAACATAATTTTGATTTTAGTGTGAAAGACTAGCATATATTTAGGCATTTTTATAAACAATACTCTTATTGCTTTAATATGTTTTTTAAATAAGTATTGCAACCAATTCTGAATTTTGTATATCTGAACCTTTTGTTTCGAAACAATTTTTGACATGTGTTAGACATTTGTATATTGACATGAATAAATTAATTGGAATTTGAAATTTCAATTTATTAAATGAACTCTAGGTGAAGTTAGGAAAGAAAAATAAGTTCATGTTGACAGATCGGCCATGTGGTTGACGTTTAATTATTTCTTTAAATACACTAGCCAGGAATGAACACTGCTCAAATAGATTGGGGATAGCCAAAAGAATGCCAATTGGCCTGTAATTTTTTACATCACTTCTACTACCTGACCTATGAATAAAGGAAACATGCGACGCCTTACAGACATCGGAGAAAACGCCTTAGCTAAGAGACTTTCTAGTTTACACCTTAGTGAATTTAAAGTGTGAATCCAAATAAGAATGGACTCCTGCTATGTGTATCTCAGGAACTATTAGTCCTAGAGCTTTCAAATAATTTTTTATACATAAAATAGGCCACAAGAAAACGCTGGAAATAATTTTCAAGTTTGTAAGTCGTCTGTTAGGGGGCGCAACCAACAAACTCTTGGAAACTGAATACTTTGATTATCTCCAAAAAAGACATACTAAAGGTATTCTAAAAATACTATTTTAAAATATTGATGAGATTATGAAAAAATATGGTTAGGGCCTTTTTGCCATTACTCTTCAAGAGAGTAGAAAAATAAGAAATTTAATTTTTGTTTGGCATCAAAAAAACAAGACAAAAAGAAATGAGCGAGTCTGCTAGTACTCGAGATACTGATGTATAAACATATTCTATATCAACATGTACAGGGTTATCCAACGAGGATTAGACAAGGCGATTCTTTGACTTTCCCTATACTTTTATAAAAAAAATTGAAATAGCCATCTTATGTAATTTTCTCCCGCGAATTCGGATATCTTCTGCAAAAAACAATTGAACATAAAATAAAAGTGCTAGGGGTCACTTTGATATTTTTTTAAATGGAACACCCTGTATATTACTACATTTTTGGACTCTCTAGAAAAATCTAAACACATTTTGTGTATAATATCTTATACCTATCTTTAGCTGTTTACCAAATATTGACAGTTGAAAGTCGGGAATTTTGTCACTTTGACAGGCTCTAAAATCTAAACCGCACAAGATCAAAGAAAACGGTTTGCACATTCATATCTTGGGTTAGTTTAGGTTTTCATAAGCTATCGAATGATAGTAACTTTGAATTTAACCGGAGGTTTAAAAGTTACAGTTAATTTTATCCGCAGGTTAAACTCGAAGATAATGTCATTCGATAGTTTATGAAAACTTAAGATAGGAATGTGCAAACCGTTTTCTTTGATCTTGTGCGGTTTAGAATTTAGAGCCTGTCAAAGTGTCAAAATACCCGACTTTCAACTGTCAATATTTGGTAAACAGCAAAAGATAGGTATAGGATATTATACACAAAATGTGTTTATATTTTTCTAGAGAGTCCAAAAACGTAGTAATATACAGGGTGTTCCACTTAAAAAAATATCAAAGTGACCCCCACTTTTAATTGATGTTCAATTGTTTTTTGCTGAACATATCCGAGTTCGCGGGAGAAAATTACATATGATGGCTATTTCAGTTTTTTTCATAAAAGTACAGGGAAAGTAAAAAAATCGCCTTGTATAGTCCTCGTTGGATAACTCTGTACAAATATTTGAGCAGCCCTTGTAAAGAGTATATTTCGTCTTCGTTATGCCTGAATATATTAACCACTTATTTGGAATTGTTTGCCTATAATTTGGAGTTAGAAAAAACACGTTGTACAAGGAAGCGCTGAAGTAACTGCGCACTAATCACTGCGCATGGTTACATGTCACATTCGCTTGCACATTTCCGTCCCATTTGTCGAGATTTACACTCATACATTTACACATCAAAATTTTTTTTCACAAAATATTCTTTTATTTGTCTTGGGATAGGATTAGGATTTAGACTTGCGGTTTTCAGTAGATTCCTTACTTTTTATCCTCATTCCATCTAAATTTAAAAAATGCTTCAGTGCATATTAAATTCCCCAGGAAATTGTCAACTTTTTGTTATAGTGCGTAAAAGCGATAAAATTATTTAATTTTGTTATGTATTCTTTTAAACAGTCAAATCAACATTTTGTTCGTAACAAGTTTGAACCTTCCCGCACCCCTCATTTGAAAAGTAAATGCAAACAGTCCCTAATTAAATTTTTTCAGATCGTTGCTGATGACTTAGAAACTTGAAAATTGTTTCAAGCAATTTCTTATTGTCTATTTATAAGAAGAAACTACCTGAAAGCTCTAGGATTAGTACTTCCTGAGACATAGCCGGAGTTCATCCTTTATTATTTAAACATCCGGTACAGGGTGTTCAAGGTAAGGTCTGTCCCTTTATATCAGAAACTATAGGTGACAAGAAACTCAAAAGCTAAATACAAAAATTGGTTGGCATAGCATATATTTTAACATTTTTATCTACCCACCTTCCTACCTAGGTATATGTTACGGAGGTACTAAATATTTTGATTATACCAACAATTCTACTAATTTTATATACCTATTATAAGTTTAATTTTTATACACCTGTTTATATTTTGGTAATAACTCTATTTAGGCAAAATAGTAATAAATTACTATTTAATTGTTTCCAGTTTGAAACTTCAAACTACCTAAATACCTTAAATAGATAGTTAGTTTGATCTCATGTGAACTGAGGAAATATGCAAATATGAGTGGTTAAGTGTAGTGGGTATGTTGTGATAATATTGTGGAATATCCTTAATTTTTTATTGCCAACACAGCAATTTTCACTTAGGTACTTAATATAATTTAAGAAGTTAAGAGCTAACCATTTTCTAAATTGAATTAAATTAAATTAAATCTCTGTATGAATTAATTTTAATCATAGTTTATTAGCAAATCACAGTTACCAAAATAATTCCATAGGCCAAACAACTGCTTACCTACTATCACAATCAGTTGATTCAAATTCGGATTCACTATTGGATGTTTTCCTTTTTTTAGTATTAATTTCCTCGCTGTAGTTCATCCACATTCCTAGCCATTTCTTTAATTCATTTACACTATTATAGTTGCCAAGAATTTCCTCCGCAGAATTAGGTTTATACTTTTCTGTCCAAATTTCTTGGTCACATGAATTTGATTCTGATGAAGCATCTTTCATACTTTGGTTTTGCAACATTTCTGAATGCATTGTTGGATTTCCCTTACTGTCAGTCCTATCCATCAGAAAACTCTTTCCGCTTCTTCCAAAGATATGCCTAAACACTTTATAGACTGGGTAATCTGGATTTTGTAATTTTATTTTTTTAAGGCAACTCTTTAAGTGTTTTACCTTTTGCACCTTAGTGGTTAAATTTACTTCATAAGGCAATGATTTTACTATTAAATTCATACACTTCAAATCCAGGACTTGTAAGGATAAAGGAGCATAGTTTGATCTCACATACTTTAAATTAGGATTTGATAGGTTCCATAATTTGCTTTCACATTTTTGTTGTATGTGACTAATAACGGGAAATTCATCATATTCTTTTTCTTCAATGCTAGAAAATAAAAACAGACAATACAAAGTTACAACAAAGAAAAAAGCAAATAAAATTTTAAATTGAAAAAAAATACTGTTGAAAATAATATAAATGCACTTCTGTCCTTAGATCTTTAACTCAGAATCTCACCTTTTCTGCTCTTCAACAGTTTTTTTTAATGAATCTGGAATGCCACTAAACAAAAACTTTTTCCTAGCCTCAATTATCTCAGGACCCACCTTTAGCTTGGGTGTAGCTTTTAAGAATACTGGTGCCACTTTTACAGGAGCTTTAGTTCCCTTTTTTACAGACTCCTCACCCTCACTATCTGAAACTAATTCTATTTTTTCTATGGATTCAGCATTAGAGGATCTTTTAGACTTCCTTGTTGACAAAAGATTTTTTTCATTGTCTTTTTTTGTACTTCGGGACATATTTGCCATTTTGTAGTCAATATTTTCCATTTTGTAATTAATGACACTTCGTTTCCTAAGTGTCCTCCCTTCTACTGAAGTCGAGGATGAAATATAATCAGAGTCTGCTACTTTTTCTTTTTTCAAGACTTCTGCTCGAGCAGCTACTTGTTTACAGTTAATAGAACTAGTTTTTCTTTTCTGCAATTTACTTTTTGTTTTATTTGTTATCGAGTCCTTGAAGTGCTCATCTATATCAGATTTTAAGACCTCTTCGGGATCTTCTAGGGCAGTTCTCATTAAATTTCTTGAACTAGCATTAATATTTTTCAAAACATTTTCACTGACACCAAAACTTCTAACACTATTATTATCTTTAATATTTTTATTAACATTTGATTCCCTTAAATCAACGGTTTCGATTGATATTTCTCCAGAATTACTATTTTCAGATCCTATGTCGGAGATATTTCTTTTAATTGTGTATTTATGATGTCCCTTTTGTTTCAATTTGTACTTTTTAGACAACTTTTTTACACCATTATCTTTTGGAGAACAAAAATCCTCAATAGAATCATTCAAGTTTGCCTCCCTTTTTGAACCATATTTTTCTTTACTACTTTGTTTCTTTCTTCTGTGTTTCCTGACTCTTATTACCTCTTGGTTGGAGTCATCAGTTTTCAAAGAATCTAGAGTACTGGTTGAATTTCCATCCAATGAGCAAAATGATCTTCTCTTCCTGATACTCCGAGGAGTGAACATTTTTATTTTGATAACCTCCTTTGTTCTTGTTTTAGGTGATTCCTCACACACTTCTATTATATCTTCTTCATCTACTTTATTGATAACTCCCAAAAAGCTTAATAAATTATTTTGGCCAATTTCTTTCTGCTGTTTCAATGGAGGCAATGAAAATTGTGCATTTTCTTCCATAACATCTGATACTTTAATCAAAGATAAATTGGTAACTTTGTTTTGCTTATTGGTAGATAAATTAACACTACTTTCCGACTCAGTTGAACTAAGCCTTTTTACTCTTTTTTTCGCCTTCAAGGGAAGTTGGGAAGAAGGTTCATCAACTTTATCTTTCTTTTTATCCCCAAGTATCAGTTTCTTTAATCGTTTAGCTCTTCTTTCCATTTTTGAGTTAATACACTTTTCAATCTCCTCTTCTTCCCGTTTTCGTTTAGAACCACCCTTTTGTTCTACCCAATTTCTAAATAAATTTTTTCTTGCTTCTAATTTTAGTTTATCTTCACATTGTTCTTCTACAAATGAATCATCTGGTTCTGAACATATTTTACCATCAGAATTTTGACCTATTATGTTATTCCTAGAGTTCATCAAAAACTGAAAAGCATCTACTTTTGGAATTAATTTAATGGATTGTGAATTTTCTTTCTGTACTTCCTTAGAAATTTCAGTTCCTCCATTATTATAAACTAATGCTGAGGAAGATTTGTCAATATTATCTTTGATATTATTAATACCTCTGAAAGATCTTTGTGTAACCTTCCTTTTTGACATAGTTAAATCATAACTGTTACGTACTTCAATTTTTTCGCTGCCAGTTCTTCTGTTCGCTGCTTCCACTTGTACTTTAAAACCGCTTGTATTTGGGTAGGAAGAGCTCAGATCATTTGAGTTTGAAAGAAATTCTGGCAAATTTTGAGCTTCCGTGTCAGTAGGCTTGCGCCTATTTTTCTTTCTTTTCACTCCTATAGTTTCGACTTTACTTTCTTCGGTCATGTACGAGATTTCGATACTTGTGTTTATCTTTTGGGCAGGTGATATTTTAATTGGCTTTTTCGTGTGTACAACGTCCGGAGACGTTCCGGGTTTTGCGGCGCTTGTAAAATAATCTGTTATGTCCTTCATGATCACATTTAAAAGATTTAATTACGAGAAAAGCTAGCATATCATATTTTCACATGGATAATGGATCTAATTGCGACACAATTCGAAATTTAGCAAATGAAAATTCCGGTCAACGAGCGCCAAATTTGACATTTTAAAATAAAAATAAAATTCAATTTATTTATTCAACATTCATGGTTAGGTTAGGAAATTCTTCTTCTCTGTAGTGATTTTTGGATCTCCTCTTTGAAGGCAATTCGCCAGCTCATTAGAGACTTTGTCTGGTTCTAGACGTTGCCCGGACGCGATATTTCAGTTCGTAGTGCACTGGTGAATTCATGCAAGACCGGCAATTGGTAAGTATATGGCCCTCCGCTTGCTTCGCTCGCTCCAGGGCTCAACAAAAGGAAACTAACCAAGTGCTAACCCAAGCCATACCAAAGAAAAACCCAAAAATCCAGAAAAAACTGTTTAATTAAAAAAAAAAACCAAAACCGACGGGATTTGAACCCGGGTCGCCGAAGTGAAGGCCAACCATGCA
>MU182258.1:358324-376683 GCA_016904865.1 Pissodes strobi
TTTTTGTCATACCCAAAACATTGCCAAGTATCTCCAGGCGAGGTAGTGCCAAAATGCACACTGAAGTTTTCGAGAGGTGAAAATCCCCTCCACTACAGTCAGCAAGGTCGCCCGAAGGTGATCGATATACACATATTACATACATATTATGTTTCCATCAAAACTGCACTAATTTCCACATCTTCTTCCAAATACCTACACATTATACTGTAAAGAGGCAAAATATTATCTACATTCT
Source organism: Pissodes strobi (assembly GCA_016904865.1). Classification (NCBI taxonomy): domain Eukaryota; kingdom Metazoa; phylum Arthropoda; class Insecta; order Coleoptera; family Curculionidae; genus Pissodes; species Pissodes strobi. The sequence goes on from MU182258.1 coordinate 358,563, forward strand.
CAAAGTAGTTCTTAGCATATCATATATTATTGTACCTCCAGGTCTATAAAGTGTTCTACAAAAATTGCATATTTTTAGGTCCTCGTAATTTCGCTCCAGATGAACATTTTTTTGTAGCAGATCTTGGTACATCGCTCTTATTTCGGCAGTTTCCTTTGTTAGAATCACTTTCAATTTGCGGGGTAGAATGGTCATCGGCTGGAATATGCCTGTAAACTGCCGTTTTAGCCTTGTTTGCTTGCTGCAAACGTGCAGGATTAAAAATGATATGCACTTTCTGCACTTTATACAAGCTGTAGCAAGCTTGTTTTGTCATAGTGAAAACATATAAAATCACCTTTTTTCTTTGCTGAATTTTCGGCGATATAAGGTTGGTCTAGCAGCGATTTCAAACCAAAGCCAAGCCATCCGGAGTTTGCGCATAGCCATTTAAGTGTCGCTTATATTGCAATGCTCAAACTCCGGATGGCTTGGCTTTGATTTGAAATCGCTGCTAGAACAAACCTATTGTCATTCACCATGTTCAAATTCTACTCTTCTATTCTATTTGAGGGACGTGGGTCGTGAAACTTTTTATACTAAATGAAACACCTTTTGTATTCCATGCAAACCTTTAATCCAAAAATGACTTCCTATAAGAACGTAACAGAGCGCTTTCGGCCTAAGGCATCATCAGTGTTGCCTGGAAAGTAAGTAAAAGAACCACCCATTAACGGGAAATCAGTGACTACTGTAAGATTTTTAAGGAAAGGAAAATGATACAATTGACACTGTTATATTAAGATCTAAAATTGTTAAGATTTGAATGGAATTAAATTAAGTGTGTAAAGTGAGAATGGTATTTTTTTGTATCGAGAATATTCTTCTCGATAAGGAATATGGTAGGAGTTCTTTCACTTACTTGTTAGTGGAACCGAAGAACGTTTCAAAAGAGAAACAAACAATACCTGTAGATAATGGTCACATCACAAGTTACAAGTCACATTTCTAAAAAAGGGATCACATAATTATTTTAAAAACAAAAACGAGGGCGAACCACTTTGGGTGAAACGACAAATGTGTCGCTATTGACAGTCTTGACAAGTAAACTGATGACGCAGGAAGTGATCCGTCAAGAATTAGCGGTAATTTCAAATCTTAAAACCTAAGTGTTAAGTCTAGAAGACAAAAATAAAAAGTGCCTAATTCTATAAAGTAAGCCTGGAGAACAGACTGGCTGCCACTAAGCTAGATGAGATTAACAAAATGATGTAATCAATGTTATGTAGCCGGGATTAGCGGAAAAGTGTATTTGAAATATTAATTCATTGAAAATATTGGTGATGACCTAAAAATTGTTTTTGAGAAAAGAGAAAGTGCTTAAGTGAATAATAATAAACTAAATTAAGAGCAGACATTAGCCCGACCCATCCTACCAGACTGCACCCCCCATTTTTGCTTAATTCATGTTTTATGATTGATAGAATTTTTTTTATTAAGGGTATTAATATTAGTGTGGCAAAGATGGGCAAGATCAACTCAACTCGAACCTATTGAAGAAAGGAAGTAACCTAACTAATTAGAAGAATAGCTGCATTAAGATCAGACATCATAGCCCAACCCAATCTAGAAGAAATTTTTGTTTGAACATATGTTTGTTTTTATTCTGGACCATTAAAATAGGCTCAATACCATCAAAATGTTTCTAAAACGAATTAAACAGTTACTTACTGAACAGAAAGGAAATTTGTCAAAAAATATAAATTGGAGTTAATAAAAGCTAAGGAGTTAGGTGGCTAAACATAGTGTTAACTATAAAAATAGCCTTAAATTGAACATGGAAAATTGAAATTACTAGAATCTTTTAAATTGTAATAAAAATAAACCCACATATTTCTAAATATGCGGGTCAAACCTTTGTAAAATGCCATTAGGACCATAATAGGTTCTTATTTTAGATGTAAACCATTGTGATGCAACTACATAATCGAATGATCCTTTTAGAGATCGTTTCCAGTTTCTAGGATGAAATTTTTAAATTTTTCTGTCTCGCCCCGTAGTAACCAGCATTATCAATGCCAGCCAATGAGTTTTGATAGCAAATAGTATCACAAAAGATTACTACTTGGAACCTAATTCAGTCTTTAGAGTCGACATTTGTATAGTATCTTCCGGCAAGTTAAGGTTTATCTATTCTTAAGTATTTAAATATTTATATTTGACTTATTACAATGAAAGATTGTCGGGTATAGTCTACGCCGTACCAGTTTAATTTTGTAGAGTGCTTGTTTTTTTTTGCAAAATGTGTAAATATTTGTTAATAATACCTACAACTCTAAAAATATGCTGGACATAGAAGTGTTTATAAAGTGATAAACATTGTTGTGTGCAGTTTGTGAGAATTGTGTAAAATACCTAAATTATTTATTATTTGAAAAATGTGTCTTCCTGTATATACAGGTAAGGCATTAAACTTAATTCATCTACTGACACTACTAACCTGAGGCTGTTTGATTACTATATTATATTTTAAAGAAAAAATGCCTAAGCTAAACATTTGGACTGGCATAATATACTTATATTATTTAATAAAAGTAAACTGAGTGAAGTAGTCAATTTTCCGTGTAATCCCATTGTTTCTGGCCATTAAATTGAATATGAACATTCACTGAGTTAGTGCAGAATCAATAATTTGTATGATATATTTATTATTATTTTTTTAAGAATACCTACTTAAGCTTTAATATTTTGGTAATATAATATAATAATGCTAAACCGTTATTAATAATGTAAACACGCTTATTGATTAAGGTCTTTGTCCTGCGTTTCTAAACCCTTATCATTTTCTGTGAAGTATCTATTCATTATATATATCAGAAAGAACGTGATTTGTGAATTCAATGTCAACATAACTATAGATAAGAGTCTAAGTTTCTACTATTGTTAAGATTAAATTTTGACATAGTATAAAAGTCATTTAGGCTAAAAACGACACAGTGCCAACTCTACTTTTTAAGCCCTTATACGGTATAAGGCAGCATGGTATAAGTTATACCACTCACAATAATATTATGTGGGCCAGTATGCTGTTAACAGACTGGAGAATCAATTTTATATAATATAGCTGTAGCAAAATATATTTACAGCTTATTGAAGAAATTATCTGTTATTTATTGGCAGCAACACTGTTTCCCGTGATCTGGAAAAGTTGGAAATTGTAAACATCACCGAAAAGTCCTAAGGCCGGGAAATTTATAGAATTGGTTTGACAAATTTTTAATTTTTTATCAGTATCATTTATAGTATCTCTGAATGATTTTTAATGTCTACTCACACTAAAATATTTGGTACAGGTAAAGCACGCGACAAGCTTTGCTTTTCTTTGCCAGCACTGTTTTCAGAAATGGATGCTTTCGTGCGTTAGTTTTTCGGATGGCTGTTCCAGTTTGAATGCTTACTACACATTTATTAGGGCACCTATGCTCAGTCTCAGTTTGCCCCCACAATTGTTATTAGCCTAAACATCGTTTATTTTTGTGTTACTTGATATGATTCGTCTGATTTCTAATTAGCACTGCAGATTTCGATAAGCTTTTTTAATGTCTTCTTATTGGCAACCAAAAAAGATTCTTAGTCCAAATACAAATTTTACTTGTAATATCATTAATGTGAATTTGCATTTTCTAGAGTTTCTAGCATTATTCTATATTTTCTACTTGTTTGTAGAAAATTTATTTTCTGTTTGACGTAATCTGCACTCTTCAATTTTTTTTATGAGAGCAGTGTCATTTAAATTATTACAAAACTTGTATTTCGTACTGTATTAGAATGAGAAGAAAAACTCCATTTATCGAACGATTAATGATAACCTCTAGGTCAAATCAGAAATATTCATACCAATTGTAATATGTGAACTTGCAAACTATTTTTTTCTGAATGAATGATTTTGTTTTACCAAGGGTGACGAAATTATTTTCGAAAAAGGGTTTATGTTAAACAATTTCAATTAGAATGATCTCAGTTTACCCGTTTCATTAAATTCCCAATTTACCAAAGGATTCTTACGTCGTCATTTTACCTATCCTATAGGTATCGTAGGCGCATATTTTTTGGCTGATATTTATCTCTAATCTCCGGTTACATACTATTTACTAGCAAATACATATCAATATCTCCGCATCGCATTTTCCTCACTATTAATAATTTTTCAAGTCTAAATTCAAATTTTACTTGTAATTTCATTAATGTAATATCAATAAGTATTCAGATATTGTAACCATATGCATTTTCTAGAGTTTCTAGCATTATTCTATATTTTCTACTTGTTTGTAGAAAATTTATTTTCTGTTTGACGTGATCTGCACTCTTCAATTTTTTTTATTAGATCACTGTCATTTAAATTATAACAAAACTTGTATTTCTTACTGTATTAGAATGAGAAGAAAAACTCCATTTATCGAACGATTAATGCTAACCTCTAGGTCAAATCAGAAATATTCATACCAATATATGTGAAATTGCAAACTATTTTTTTCTGAATGAATGATTTTGTAACTTACCAAGGGTGACGAAATGTCAGATTTTCGAAAAAGGGTTTATTTTAAACAATTTCAATTAGAATGTTCCCAGTTTACCCGTTTCATTAAATTCCCCAATTTACCAAAGGATTCTTACATCGTCATGTTACCTATCCTATAGGTAACGTAGGCACATATTTTTTGGCTGATATTTATCTCTAATCTCCGGTTACATACTAATTACTAGCAAATACATATAAATATCTCTGCATCGCATTTTCCTCAGTGTTAATAATTGTTCATATTGTACGCAGCTTTTGGCAGCTTCGTCGTAGTTCTTTATCACGTCAGCCCCAATCGGTTCCATTGACTGGGCCTTCTTACGCAATGGTCTTCAAACCAGTATAAAACTGGATGTATTTCGTCTGCTAACTGTGAAAAAGAAGCCCACTGCATAAACTAGATTTAAAACCATCTGCACTTTGTTTGCAAAACTGACGTCTCTGTTATTATTTCTGACGAATACCGTAGTCTTGGATGAAATTTGTTTTTAGAAGTTCAGCGACAAGTAAAAAGAATAATTTATTATTAATTTATTTGTTGTGCAAAAAGTATAATATTATGTAACCAGGCATATGATTTTTTAGATTATGACACAGTTTGTTTAAAAATAGTATATTAAGATACTAGTTTTAAAAGACCATATTTTATCGCACGAGCACGAAATTAGGAAACGACCCGCTTGCGGGAAGTTTCCTAACGTGCGAGTGCGCTAAATGTCTTTTAAAACGTGTATTTTATACTATTTTTTCTATTTTGCACGTTTTTTGATCAAAAACATTAATTTATTCAAGTCGCGATCAAAAGTTGGACGTCCATCTTGTCACTTTTGACGTCTGTATTATTAGGAATCCCATTCAAAACGGTGTCGAAATTTTTGCTAGTGAGCCTTGGCATTGAACAATTTTGTTAATATCATAGTAATCAGTCAACAAAAGTAGTGTCGAAAAGAGCTTCTTTTTGACACTACTTTGCGTATCGAAAAGACTTCTTTATGATACCAAAATAGAAAAAGTATCTTATAATTTTCCTTAATTATGAGATTAAATCTGTTTATGGGATATAGGAGGGCAAGTTTCGCTCATATTTCGAGTCGTGATGAATTCATACAAGAACTGCATGCCGAGATTAATAATAATTTATGTTGTACTATTCGCTATGTGCAAGATCCGTTAAGTGACATCTGGTCTCAGTAATTGGCGAACCCAGTAAAAATTTTATATCTTACCGAGGGGGAAATCGCAAAGAAAATTTGTACACCAGATTTCACAAATCTCCATGATTTCACAGATTTCACAAAGATTACACAAATGTACATGATTTCACAGATTTCACAAGGATTTGATATATTATATTAAAAATATAATTACCCTATTTTTTAACAACATGTTTATTACAGGAAAAATAACCAAAGGAAAAATCCATACATGTTTACCTTAACAAGTGATGTACAGATAATCTAGTTCCTAAAAATCTAGTAATACCAAAGTTTACAGAATAAATATTGTAAACTTTGGTAATACATTCAATTTTCAGTAACTAGATTCTCAATGAGTATACGGGCATTTGGGCTACTGTGTTATAAATGCATAATTTGTCTCATTTCATATGAAGAATATTTTTATGTCTTCATATAGTTTTGGGATGTTTATCAAGACGCTTCATTTTTAATTCAAAAGGACCATTTTTTAAAAGTTGAATAGGCCCATAAAAAATAAAGTGTTTTTCAACTTCCGAAATATCATCCTGCCAGATAAATTTTCCCGGTTCTTCTTTTAAATATTTAAATGTGAACTCATATGCACTGCTCTCTATGAACCTACCGATGTAGCATTTCTTTTTGTACGCGACAGCGTAATATTTTTCGAGTTCAGAATTCACCTCGGGCTTCGCCAAGGGCTTCGCATTTTTCCAGTTTTGATTCTTTCTCGTTAAACTCTTCGCCTTCCGATGAATCATCCAGAACGATTTCCTCTCAGATAATGAGGAAGTATCTTCAATGTTATTCTGAACACATGTTTTTTTCTCGTTTCAAATTAATTTTATTACTTTCATTCGAGTTTTTTTTAATTATTACTCAAAAGACGATTTTTTTTTTACAATTATGGTTTTGTCGACTACTTTGATCACTAGACGTTTTGACCTGGGAGAAACTTTAGTTGGATCTACATCTTTCGAGTGGTCACTCAGGTTTAAAGATTTAGGTTTTTTAAATTATTCTCGGAGGGAATGTTTTCGTCATTTTGTAACTCGTCTTCCGATTTGTCTTCTGGTTCTGCAACATCGCCTCCAACATCGGTGTATTTTATGTTTGAGATCAATGTTGACATAATCTGAAATTGTTGCATTTAGTTCTACTTTGCTTGCTTCTAATACCGCGTCTTCTGTCAGAGTTTTATCCACTAAACCGAAACAAAATTTTTGCACTCGACGCGCGTTTCGCTAAATGTCAGCATCATCAGGAGATGATTAAACAGTTTTAATCAGAACATGGTTGGCGAAACGCACGTCGAGTGCAAAAATTCTGTTTCGGTATTGTGGATAGAACTCTGTTTTAGCGTCTTCCATAGCTTTGTCAATATTTTTTTTTATGTCTAACATGTTAATTTCTCCTGCTGTGTTTGCAACTTCCTTTTTTTTAATTCTCTTGGAAATATAAACTGGTCTTTAACTTCTTCAACTACACTGTTAACAAATCGCATTCTTTCTAGTTTATTAAGAAAATCTTCGATTGAAAAATTTATTACTGTCGAATACATTGACGTCATCGATCTTGCAGCCCTAGATTGTTTTTCACGTCTTTGACTAGAAAAATCATCTCGATTGAGGTGTTCAGGTTTCATATGAGATTTTTTTGTGTGTTTTAATACATGAATCAATTTAACTAGCATGTGTGAGTTCAACTCCAACACAAGTGTGACAATTTAGGGAAATGAAGGTGTCCTTGAGTGTGTACATTTTACTTTTTTTGATATGAGCTCGCTAAATTCTGAATAGAAAAGTGATGAACCAACTTTTGTACAATTTTTCGGCTAATGAAGTGCTGCTTAAGAATGCAGCGATAAGGTAATTCATAATTTTTAAGTATAGATAAGCACCCTCACTATCAGTGGCGTGCAGTGTCAATTGGAATAGGGTAGGCAATGTAATAGAAAATGATATCGAAGTAGTAAGCTTGCTGCAGGCGCCGCCGGAGGCACAATATTTTTCCAGGTGCCACGCCTAAAAACGTTCATTTTGAAGCTCCAAAAGATGTACGCATACAGCCTTTTCGATTCGAGTTTCGCCAAAACTATGCAAAGAAACCGCGCTGTGTGGACTGGTCTTGTTTTTTGAGGCATTTGAAAAATTATTTAAATCAATATACCCAGGTTTACTCGACACATTTCCTTCTTTACCAAAGAGTAAGCATGGCCAACAATACATTTTATTTTTATGACGACACCCGCAGAGGCAATAAAACTATTCACAAAATCTTTCTAACCAACAAAACTAACCCACAAAGAAAACAACAACCCCTTGTATAGTTACTAAACTAACTAAACTTTCAAAACAAAAATTAAAAGCCCAGGGCGTCAACTCCCAATCTCACTCAAGAATGTGGCACAGGGAAAAGGGAACCTGAAATTATTCTTAATTATGGCCGGCCAATGCCGGTGTTGTATTAACGGGTTTCAGTTTCTTACAAAAAAAATGCATGGCATTATTAGTACCCAAATATTGAAATATTGGTAAGTTTAGGGATGCCCGTGTACTGTAATTTAATTTAAGGGTAAACATTACTAAATAATAAAGCTTTCTTAACCAAACCCTGTAATGACGTAACCGGTAATCGCTTTCTAACTAATTACTAAAGCACACAATAACAATATGATTCTTGGTAAAAAGCAATGTATATCAAAATATTAATAAGAGAACACAATTTGACCGGCACTTGTCCTGGCGTCTAGCTTTGTCTCTTTTTTTTTTATGTACCGTTTCATTTGGTTGTCTTTTTTCAAGCACTGCTTTTCGAATTGTTATGGGATGCTTTTTAGCAGATTGCCGTTGGAGAATATTATTCCGTTTAATATAGGTACCGTAAGACGAGTGTTAGAATGTGATATTTTTCTATCATATAATTCATATTTTAATTGGCGCTTAAGATAAGTTATTTAAGTTTGGATTATACTTATTAGTAAAATTATAATTTATATTATCGGAATTAAAAATAAATGGGGAAATATAAAAAATGTCAAAACTTCAGGGTAGGCAATGCCTTTGTGCTTTCATTGTGTGCACGCCACTGCTCACTATTAGGTATCCGTCTCAAAAGGTCTGTCACTGCTGGAGCGCACATTTTTTCGGCTGACCGATAATTCATTTTATTCTCGGCTTTAAGATCTGATGCCGTTAAAAGATCTTTATCCTTCCCATGCTTCTCAATGAGCTCACGAAGACCGTTATGGATTTGGTTCCTATTTTCAAAGAAATATTTTCCTTAAGCAATCTTCAATTTTGTGAGAATGTGAACAAAGTCTTGGATGCAAAGAAAATTGTTTATATCTATGTTCAAATGAAACTAACTCTAAAGTCCATTGGTTGTAAGATGATCATATGGAAAGGAAGCTTCTATTTGCATTGCTTTGAGCAATCTAGTGTCTCCGTCTGATGCGTGCTCTAGTATAGTGAGGCCAAACTTCTCTGCGATTAACCTCGTCCTTTCAATTACATCTATTGTGTTAATTTGTTGTCTGTACCAAATACACTTAGGCAGAAAGCCGGCGGACCTGGAGTAACAGGTTGAGCCACTATGAGATGAGCATAGTTTGACTTGAGAGATGCCTCAAAATAAGATTTGATCGGCTTCGCTGTTGTTGCAATAAAAGCGTCTTTTTTCGGGAGGCCGTTTTTAGCGGTAAAACAAAGCCTAAAACCCTATTTGATTCAGAATCATACTCGATTTTGCCAGGTATTCTACTTGCGTCCTCAGAAAGCCATTCTATTTTTGATAAATTTCGCTCTTCAAGGTGTCGAGAAAGTCCTGCAATATTAAAATGATTAATTCACAGAAGTACATTTAACGAACACCATGCCGCTGCCATCTTTATTATGATTATGATATGAAAGACCAAAAGACCATGCTCAGTTTCTTCTCTACTCTATGCCCCGCTCATATAACGTTGGCACGTGTTGCACAGCGTTGCCAGGTCGAGAATCCGGAAATATATTTATGCTAGTTTCAAATTTATTAGATATTTCACACACATTTTCTCTCCCGTATATTACCAAATACAATAAGGCGTCATTGGGTCGTGCTAGCGCCGAAAAAGTCTTGAGGCTGAAATTGAGGCAACATTTTGATAGGGAATTTCTAGAAGAAAAACTCTAAATGCCCCTCTTCGTCGGGAAAAGGGAATTTTCAGGGAAAATGTAAAAAAAACGATTTCTAGGTAAAAATATTATGTTTTTCTCGAGAAGTATTTTTTGTAGAAAATCCGATTGACAAGAATCTATGCCAAAGCCTGTATTAGAATACACTTTGGAAATGATGATGCCTTTTATACAGGTTGAGCTAGTTGAATTTAAACTTTTCGCCATTTCGAGTTTTGACACGACACGTCACCGCTTAATATATTTTATTACTGGAAAACCGAATAATCTGGGCAACCAAATTTTCGAATATTAAAGAGGGGGGATATGAGTAGAACTTACCAAACAATCGATCCGATTGGAAATGCCGATTTGTTTTTTTTTTGATATTTAGTTTGAAAAATCTACACTTTAAGTGTACGTGCCAGCCAACCCGTAGCTATTTCAGTCACAAATTCGTAAACTTCGTGATCTCCGCTATAAAAAAGTTCTATACCTAACGGTTTTCCGTACGAAATCGGGAAATATGATAAAATCGAGGTTAAGTTGAAACATGCAGAAAGTAACAAAATCTTTTCAGTATTTCGGCAACTTTTCGAGTGAATAGAGAACTTTGCTTTAGATGCATTATGGAAAATTTGAATTAATATTGTTACGGCTAGCCTAACAACCATCCGAACGTTTTTGTGCTACCCTATACAACTAGCCGCCGTGCCCCTCGCTTCTTTGTGTGTATGACTCATCGCCCGGCCGGTCGCGAAGTATCAGGATCGCTGGACTGGAATTATCTCGATGGCCTCATCGAGATCATATAGAGTGGCGTCGGAATACTTCCGGAATATTCGTGATAGATTGGAGATTATATATAAGCAGACCTAAGGCGAATGTTGGGCAGTCGGAGAGTTCAGTTCAGTTCAGTTAATCATTGAGTGTTGAATAGATATTAGTTGTAAAGTTATAAGAGTAGTTTAAAGTGTTAAATTGTATACAGTGATAGTGAATAAAGAGAGTATTAGTTGAAAATAGTCAAGTTGTAATTTTGTTAAGAACCCACGGGAAAAACGTAACAATATATATCTTCCAATATTTTGACATGTTAATGTTTATGTTAATATATGTAGATCTATACATTTATTTTGGTATAGATATGATCTATATTGTTTGATTCATGTTTATCTTACAAATGTTTGCCCTTTTCTCCACCTCTATATACAATTCTTTAGAAAACAGAGCCACTTCAGCTCTGGCTCCAGCTGCACAAGTACTAGTTTAGTGACCCTAACGAAGCTGAAAAACCTAAAAGAAACTGGAAAACGGTCCACGTTTCGAGGAATATATCTGCCCCTGTTGTCAAGAACGAACAAATCTAAAAATGAAATTGGTTATTAAATGCAAATAGCAGTAAAAAGCTCGTGCCAACTGACAGTACCCAGTTTTTTTTGAAGGAAATTGTCTGGTTCTGCTTTTAGTAGGTTTCGATTTCACTGTTATCTGGAAAAAGCAGATAATTTTAGTAAACCTAATAATATAAAAATATTTAAAAAAAATGTTTTTGTCAAATCAGAGCACTGATTTTTTACAATCATATTTAATACAAAAAATTATACTTCTCTTTAAATTAATATATGATTTTTATTGTTACATAAAAGTAAATTTTGCTATTTACCTTATTTTCGTTTCTCAAGTCTGAGTCAGCTAATATGTTTATTGTGGAGATGCTGGACCAGAAAGATGGGACATTTAAAAATGAGTTCAATGTAGAACTAGAGCGAAAAGGTTTGTTGCTTATTGTAGCTATTCTTTGCTGGCCGTCACTACTAAACTTTCATTCTTTTGGCTTTCTGTTCTTTGTAGTCTTCGTAGTTTTGTTAGTGGAATATCATCTTCGTCAGTGTCCGCATTGTTCGTATCTGACTGTTTTACACTAGGTTTAGTTAACACAGTGGAATAAATTCTACACGCATTGCGATGTCCAAGTAGTCTCTTTATGGCAGTATTTAAAAAAATCCTTCAACTTGAACTTTTTGAAACCCATACCTTTCCCAAAAATTATTTTGTGGTCATTCGAACAAATACCTCCGCGCTGACACGCTGTGGCCTTAATAAGTAATGTTCTCTATTTAGTGATATGTGCATGTTATGATAAGCTACAGCTAAGAATGCACCTGGAGGTGAGCTCGCAGTAACTTCGTTTTACCTACAATCTCATAACATCTGACGTGAAAAGAGGTTATCTCTTTTATTTGTCTATTCAGCTTATTCCGATTATCTTTAATATTCGGAACTGAGTAGTGGAAAATTAAATAAAAACAATTTCGATATGTTCTTCCAGTGACCATTTCGATGATGCTCAGTCTCGTTCGGATAAATCGTTGACAAAAGTCGTAAAGCGACTCAGTTGAGGTTATAGTTGAACATGTTTAATATGTTAATATAATACATCAAGTAATAATTTAATATCAGTATTACAGAGTTGAATTGTTAAATAGTTATTTGTGTATTTAGAGCGCAAAGTAACGGATTGCCGCTTGAGAAAGAATGTTACTGCGCGACGCGTAGCGGAGCGCAGTAATCTTTCGAAAACGGCAATCTTACTTTGCGCTCGAAAAACACACAGAACTTTTTCTACAGCCGCATTTTTAAAAATTAAATGCACATTTTTCTCTATACTTATTCTGAAACTTGCGAATGACTGTCAGTTTTGACATATTATGTTCGGGCTTCGGGCATATTTAGAACAGGATTGCCATCAACAAACTGTAACAAACGCACGACTGTCATTTATTTATCTTCGGTTTCCATGACCATTCAGCACACTAGACGGAAAAAGCGAGAATTTCCTTTTCCATGTTCGCGCTAGAGCGCAAAATAAGGATCCACGGCATTAGTTGATTTTGCGATTTCATTTGAATTTAGTATTTAGTTATTTTGCGCGCGGCTGTAGAAAAAAATCTTTTTCCCCCACTTGTTCCACCATATAGACGAGCGACAATGCAGAGCGATACAAATTCTGCACGATACGTTCTTGAGTTTAATGAAGTTGTTAAATTTTAAAATTATTTGAGAAGTTCTGTAATTTGCGTCGACATGAAGCAACATTGCGGAATTATTTATATTTGTCATAGAGATTGGATATTTAGCGATTTTCAATTATACCAATTTTTGCAGACAATCTATGGACAATTTCTATATGTTTTGTGGAATAAAACAAATTAGTTCGAAGATCGAACAAATCGTCTTCATTTTGGATGTTTATTTTTGTTTGGTTTTCAATAAAACAATCATCTTTCAACACGTTTTAATACGTTATTCTTGAAAAGGCATCGTTTTTACTATCTCAAAATAGTTCGTAAAACTTCCAAACGTATTATATACTTAGACGAGTTAGTTACCCCAGTCAGATAATAGTCGCCTAAAGCCGAAGCATAACAAGCCATGCAAATTTTAATAATAAAAATTACCTTTTCTAAAATAGTCTTTTGTTATCCAATGTAAATCTATGAAGTGTCAATGGATATCCTTTGTAGTCATCTGGCGGATGCTGGATGATTTTTTTTTATTATTAATGGTATATTGCAGTGTCATAAATTTAATGTTTTTTTGTCGTGATCCAAATGCCTCATTGTAGGTTTGTGTTTCTTAAAAATATATAGGTATTTTGACATTTATTTTCAAATTTTAGTTGTGTATTTACCAGGGACATTGAATAATTACTACAAAAGTTATATTCTAAGAATTAAATGGTTACTGACAGCTGGCAGTTAATGTCTATCTCGATTTACCAAGAGTGACTTATTATTTGTCTTGATGGTCCATACATTATATGCCTATAATTGTAGCATCCGCAAAATTTTTCACAATTTAAATAAAATATCTTGTTTCTTAAGAAATTCCTGAAATATTACTATATCTTCATTGCAGCACTGCTCCTTCCATTTCTATATAAATTTCTTGGTGTTCGATGTTCCATCAGTTGCTGATGACTTGATTTAATGTTTTCATATCTTACTTGCACCTTTCATTGCTAATACTTTTCTTGGTTTTCAGTATCTTGTCAGTCAGTTGGTGATAACTTTTGATTTAACGGACCGCCATAAATTTCCTGCTTAATCATGATATGGTAAGAAAATAGCAAATATTACCTTTCTTTTAATTCTTCCCTCTCTAAATCCCAGCGTTTTATATGCAGCTTTGCTCTCTTAAATTAATTTATCGGTGGTTTTACTACACACGCATCGTCTGTTTTTTAGTAGATCTTTTCTAAATTTACCAAATTTACATCACACATAAACTGCCAGCAGTTTATTGCTCACCACCTTTGACTAAGATAATTTTTGGTATCTCGGAACCTCAGTATCATTCACACACTAGTAAAAAATACTAAATGTCAAACACTGAGAAACGTAATGCACCCCAACCCACCAAAAATATAAAAATGATTTAGTTATTTTGCGAATACTTCAAGCAAGAACATTAAAATCTCATATAAAATTTGCATTTATTTATTTTTTTATTTCCAACATCATGTATATATAATAATTATAATATTATAAATAATATTTTGACTTAAACATAAGATGAATAAATGCAATAAGTATGAATTTATCATTAATTTACATGTTTCAAGATGACCCTAGAATACAAAAAAATCCACAACTGTGTGTCTTATGCCATTAGCCAATTATTATTAGAGCTCGTCTCAATCTGGAATCACCATAAGGATAATCAATCATTGATAAACCTCAAGGGCGATAAGGCCATCGCATAAGAATATGCTCAATTGTTTTCAGCCAGTATTTTCTAATAATTTAATAGGCTCTACTTATAAAAATGTACTCATTATTTTACTCAGATATAATAAATTTGGCAAAAATGCGTCTACGAAATGTAGAAATTTACTGTTAGTTAAATCTTGGTCCAAATAAAACGTACTGAATTATTTCTAGATTTGTGTAAAGTTTGATATAGAAAATAATTCGATATTGATTTAAAAAAAGTCTGCACCTAAGGTAAAATTAAAAGGTAGTAGGTAAAACATTAAGTATAAGCCATTATTTATTTTGAAAATTCTATTGCAAAAGTTGCAAATAATATTTAAATATACAGTACATGTATTGATAGTCCGAACCCCCTATAATCCGAAATACTCTATAATCCGAACCGCCACAATGTGTACAATGATATCTATAATCCGAACATCCTGAATTCCGAATGCTGTAATCTAACTTTTACTGAATATTTTGTATTTGCAATATGTATCCAATGTATGTAAGATTTTCCATTTCCTTAGAAGTTTGTTTTTATTTTGAAATACATATGTATAAACATAAATAAAAGTTGTTATGCCATTGACACCAAATTTTTTTGTGGTGGGAATGTATTTGTAAGATTAATATATCATTTATTATGAATTCTATAATCGGAACGTTTTGATAAACCGAACGGGGTCTGCCAACTTTCTGTTCGGATTATCCATACATTACTGTATTTCTAAATAAAAAAAAGTTATATGATTATTACTAAAAAAAATAAGCAATAACAAACAACACTTATAACATATAATAATCAAAATATAAATTATGTTGTGGTTTGGAACCTTCGGCAAAATGCACTAAAACAGAGATTTACCCTAATACCGAAACAAAATTATTGCACTCGACGCGCGTTTCGCTAACCATGTTAGCGTCATCAGGAGATGATGCTAACTAGTTTTAATCATCTCTTGATGATGCTACATGGTTAGCGAAACGCGCGTCTAGTGCAATAATTCTGTTTCGGTGTTGTGGATAAAACTCCGTTTTAGTGCAAAATATAAATTATTCCAACTTTACAAAGTTTTTAGGTTTATATATTGGTGAAATTTTAAGCTGAAGGAAATATATACTCGTAGAACACATCCGTAATAATGTATCACCATTATATTTGTAATTTTTTTCCAGATTCGTCATTTTATCTCTTTAATATTTAAAAAAATAAATTTACTACGTATTAATACATTACAAAATTTAATGTTTATTCCTATCTGTGAGGCACCCTATTTGGAGACAACAGTAAATTTTTATTATGCTGTTAATAATTTATATAAATTGAAAACATCCATATATTCTGTAATAATTAAAGAAAAAGATTCAGTATTTATAAGTCTGAATTCAGTATATGTATAAGCACAACACAAGACACGTTTCTTACTGTAGTGACAATTAAAATAAAGAGTAATAATTGTGACAATGATAAGTTTTACATGATAGTGTTCAAATTTACAATGACCTGCCAAAGTACTAAAAAAAGGAGAAACTCGATCATTTAAAAATGAACCGTAATATCCTCTTCAAGTATGTTTTTCTTTATACCAATGTTTACTTTATTATTGTATTCCCTGTAATAAACTTGTAAGATGGTTATGCATAAATGAGTAAAAAGAAATAAGCCTCGATTAGTTCTGTTGAAGTACATGGAAATTATTTAAATTAATTTTTAACGCCCTTATCAATGTAATGTAGAAAATTATACAGTAATTTATATTTTCTGTTTTACGGCGATTATTTTTTAATATAGATGATTATTTCTTTACGATAAACAACTCGACTTGTGCTTGCAGTATGAGCCAATGTTTAGTTAATGTTTTGACAACAAACAATAAATGAATACTTTTCTCTAATTCGGATACGAGTAAATCGTTTGTTTGTTAAAGTTATGATAAACTAAAAACATTTAAAGTGGTATATGGTTTAGCAGATAACCCTGTTAACCTGTCTACCTATTTAGAAGATCGTACGTTATAGTTACAAATAATTCTAAGTATTTACTAGTGGTTTAGGCAGGGGCGTATCAAGAGCTCTATGCCACCAGGCGAGTGAATGGACCCTTAAAATTCATATACTTTTTCCTTATGAAGAAGCATTTTAACTTTCCTGACAATTTTGTGTATACAGTACATAAGCGCATATGGCATATAACGAACTTTCTTCTTCCAGAGATCCCGGAAAATATTTTTATTTTTTACCGGATATAGCGTACGATATTTAATTCTAACCCTGAGTCTAACGTTCAATTTTTAGGAGATAGCTGGATAGATTTTTTGGGAGATAGCGGTAACAAATATTCTCATAAGTGAAATCGGGTCAGAAAAGATCGCCCCGTCTCTGTCTAACACATTATCTCTTATGGAAAAAATCTAGATTTGTTGATATATTGATAAGTGTGATACATCGTTGGTTTTGGGAGACCAATGGCTTCTAAAAAATGAAATAAAAAATCCAGGTCCGTATTTAAAAAAATGAAGTTGATGATGGGGGCCCGGACACGAAACGTCAGATTTTAAATTTGACACTGCCATTTTATAAAGGGGAAAAAGTGGCAATGATAATGTTAAATTTATTTTATATTATTTCTTCAAATAAAGTCAGGAAAAAATAAAAATAAAATAGCTGCTTTTCGTTTTTTTACGAATATCTCCGGAACTATTCGGAATTTTTCAAATTTCAAAACTGCATCTTGTTGGGCATCAAATTGCGCAACTTTGCCTTAATTTAACCGACTTCGTATCTCTTACGGTTCCCGAGATCCCCATGCATGCACTCGAATTTGTAGCACCCTGTATATATAATATATTATGTATTGTCTGATCCGATCATTGAAAATAATTAATAAAATTAATAATTGCACGATCTTGGAATGAAGTTACGTCAACAACTATTGCAAACTAGTTAAGACATGCAGGTCTGATAGAATCGAGCGATAAATTTGATTCAGACGATTATTTGCTTCTGATGCAGTGGTTCGAGAAGTACAAAAATGTCGATTTTGACTACGATGATTAGGTGGTTTCCCTTGGTGATTGGTTGCACAATTACGACCAAGATCTAACCAATGTCCAAATGTATCTTCCTGGGCTGGTTAGTTTTTCGAAAATCGACGATTATTTAGTAACCACAGAGTCCCTAACGGATAATGATATTACTGAAGTGTTACAGCAAAATAAGAATTTAAAGGATCCCTAAAGTTCTGACAACGAAAGCGGCGATGATATCCAACAAGATGGAGAAACAATATCAAGTTATTCTGTGGCACTGTGCGTTACTAAAACGGCTTCAAATTTTGCACAATGTACTGATAAAGTATGTGATGATACTCTGTAACCCTCCTTAAAGTTGAGAAATATATAGATAGTTTAAAATTATTAAAAAAGTCAAAAAACAAATAATAATTTTTTT
>MU182258.1:401624-414475 GCA_016904865.1 Pissodes strobi
TACTGATATCTATTATTGGAATTATCAATATGGTTGGTGAGGTAAGCTTATTTTAGATAATAATAATGATGTGACTGCTAGTCGCTGGTGTAAAAATAGCTCGCTTTTATTTATAAGCATGAGCCTTTGTTTAATATTTAAATGACATTTTTCTACTCCCATTCTTTGATTTATTAGACATTTACTACCAGTATCGTAGTGACGTGCATTACGATACTGGCGTTTCATTACTAAACTGGGTTTTAACCAATCAAAATTCAATATTACAGTGATATTCGGTCAATATTAAAGACAGCCATGATCATGACAGATTCAAAATTGATTAATTTTGACAGTTCCTAGACAATTTACTGAGTAAATATTAAAAATGAAAAAAGATTATTTTTGTTATTATGACTGGTCGTAGAAAAAATAGTGTGGGTTAGTGTGGATTAGTGTGTTGCATTCATGTTTAATGACTATTAAGCCAAACAAGACGTTGCCCGGACTACATCACAGGGCTTCAGAGTTGCGCGCATCACATTGTTGGCAAATACATGCGTTGTTTAATGTTTACATTTGTATTTTTACATTTTCACTTCGTGCAATGCCCTCCTCGCTCCGGAGTGCAACCAAATAAAACTAACTCAAATAAAAAAAAACAACAACCATAACCCTAAAAAAATAAAAAAGCATCGACGGGAATTGAACACAGGCCGCCGTATCACAAGCACAGCATCTGACCACTGCGCTACGAGACCAGTTGAAAGCAATTCGCCGGACCATAAAGATATGGCGTTTGTTAACAATGCGATGCGCGCGCATCTCTGAAGCCCTGTGATGTTGTCCGGGCAACATCTTGTTTAAGCCACTCGAATTCGTTACGACACTCATGCTCGTGTCTTAATAGCCATCATTAAATGCTCATTGCATAATATACCATTTCTTTACTTTTAGAAATTAATCTGTACATTAATGATAGTATTAGTACTTACTTGCTTCTTGCTTAGAGAATAATTTACAATGATACGTTGCAATCCTTCGGATGTGCCTAAGCCATCATTAAATGCTCATTGCATAATATACTATTTCTTTACTTTTAGAAATGAGTATGTACAGTATACACACGTCATGTGGCTCAAGTTCACCGCCAAGGGAGTAACCAAGTTTATATGTTGTCTCTATCGCCCTCCGAGCGATAGAGCCTATAAAAGCTTTTTTACAACACTAGCTAGCAATTTTGACTCAATACAGGTCGATCACCCCAATGCAGAAATAATCGTTCTGGGAGACTTCAATGCCTAAAACACCAACTGGCTGAATCATTACAACAAGTCCGACCAACGAAGGTAGAAAAGCTGAAGCATTTGCCATCAGCTGCGGGCTTACTCAATTTGTAGACGAACCAACTTTAATCTCAGAGAGGGGCGGATTCGCCGCCCTCCTGGATCTTTTTCTAACCACCAATCCTGACCAGTACACAATTACAGTTGGTCCGCCATTAGGCACTTCCGACCACACACTTATTACAACGGTTTGTGAATTGCCACTTCTACAGAAGGATCCACCATTGCCTCGTAAAATCTGGCTTTACAATTCTGCAAACTGAGACGATCTAAGGTAGTTCTACTTAGATTTTCCTTGGCTCGACGTCTTCTTTGGCACTAACGACCCGTCAGTCTGCTGCGAAGAGATTACGCAAGTAATCTCCTCAGGAATGGAAACATACATCCCAAATTCCATCAAGTTACCGTCAAAAGGAAAGCCCTGGTTCGACAGAAGATGCGAAAGAGCTGTAGGTAGGAAACAGCAAAACTTTTGCAATGCCCCAGTGGCTTCAGGAATTTCTAGTCCGTAGCAAAGGCAGTAAGTAATAACTTTACAAAAACGTCTCTCCCACCTTTGACAGACGAACGTGGCATCACGGCGACTACAGCCAAGGAAAATCAAACATGCTTGCCAAAATGTTTTCATCGCACTCTACCTTAGACCTCTCCCAAGGCAAGGCTCTCCCCACTATATCGAACATCAACACTACCATGACAGAAGTCAAGTTTCATCACCGTGATGTTCGTAAAATCCTTCAAGAACTAGATACGCAAAAGGCATCATGACCGGACGGAATTCCTGCCATCGTGTTAAAGAACTGCGCCAACGAACTAACACCCGTTTTTTCCAGGCTTTTTTCTCTATCTTACGGAAAAGGGGTTTACCCATCTTCTTGGAAAGTCGCTCGAGTACAACCTGTTCCAAAAAAGGCAAGAAAACCACGCCCTCAAATTATCGCCCAATTGCCTTGCTTCCAATAATCTCCAAAGTCATGTAACGTGTAGTCAATCAGCAACTACTCAAGTAAGTCCTCGAGGACAACATAATAATCAGCGATAATCAATACGGCTTCCGAAAAGAGAGATCGACAGGAGATATAGTGGCCTATGTCACTCATATATGTAGTAGGGCAATTGAGAACTACGGAGAGTCTCGAGCGATTGCGGTTGGATATTTCGAAGGCATTCGACAGAGTTTGGCATGACGGACTGCTCAACAAACTGCCGTCCTTCGGACTACCAGGCTCTCTGCAGCTGGCTTGCCAGTTTCCTTAAGAACCGATCTCTGCACGTTGTAGTTGATGGACACATCTCAGACACATTCACCATTAACGCGGGCGTGCCTCAGGGCGCAATACTTTCACCAATGAGGATGAGGATGAGGAACAGATCATCTATATTAATGACCTGCTGACCCAAAACGAATAATCCTGTTTACAGGTTTGCAGATGACAGTATCCTTGTCTCCCAATTTAGATCAGAAAAACCTTCACCAGCGACTGAGACATCATCGCAGACAGGAGCAGATTACAGCAATTAATCAAGACCTGGAGAAAGTTCAAACTTGGGGCGACAGAAATTTGGTCTAGTTCAATGTAACAAAGACCCAAGCAGCCACTTTTATCAAGAGGGCCAATACGGCGGGCCCTGACGTAATTACGGCAGGATCGACCATCCCTTTATCGTCGTCAATCGGACTGCTGGGTGTCTCGGTCAACAGCAATATGTCCTGGCATCACCACGTTGCTAACATCGCAAAATCAGCCTCCCAGAAGCTTGGTGTGCTATTTCGCAACAAAAAACTGTATACACCGCAGCAGTTGTTCTTGCTCTACAAAGCGCAAATAAGGCCGTGCTTAGAATATTGCTCACACATCTGGGGTGCCACACCAAAGCACACCCTAAAGCTGCTGGATTCCGTTCAGAAGAGAGCTGTGCTTGAATCTGGATAGTCTGGAACATTGCAGACATGTGGCCGAGATGTTCCTGTTTTACTTTTACGGCAGATGTTCCCAGGATTTGGCCCGCCTTATCCCGCCCCTGGCAACGCCTGTCACACAGTCACGACAGACGGCAAGAGCGCACCAGTTCGTCGTACAACTGGAAACACCTAGAACATCGCTTTACAAGAACTCCTTTGTCTGGCGCAGTGCATCACTGTGGAACTCACTCTCAGGACATCTGTTTCACCCTAATTACAGCCTACAACTATTCAAGAAACGTGTCAATCAACATCTTCGCACACACACCGCTAGTCGAGCACCATAGGATCTCCCTTTAGTGTGTGTGTCACTACCATAAAAAAAAAAATGAAAATTAGTACTTACTTGTTTCTTGCTTATAGAATGACCTACAATTATACGTTATTCTATGCAACCTTTCGGATATGCCTAAGGTAATATTTAATAAAACATAATGGGCGTTTACGAAACTTATCCTACGAATTCCTATAATCATCTTGGTGATCGCTAGTTGTATAAATATTTAGTACATGCATGAGAAATACAGATTAGTGATCAAGTTATACGATATACGATTCGATATTTTCGTTAAAGCCCACACAGGCTGTCCCATTTGCGATGGATACAATTAAATATTTCGAAATATTAAAATTAAGTTTGAAATTAGCCGTTGATAACCTCGTAGAGCGGCCATTGTGATTTTTTTTATTAATGGCCCTGGCAGCACGATCTTTAAAGCAAATGTCAGCTTGTGACGTGACCCATCATTAAAGAGGATATTTAAGACACGCAGAGTGCGTTTTAACATACAAAAAATAGGTTCCAACGGACTTGTTGTTTCCAAAATAATACAATTTTGTATGCATCTTAATATTCCGGTTAGCAAATTTTTGTTAAAATTAACAACATAGCTTCATGGGGTCATTTATATTAGATCTGGGTCACCCAGTATACTAAGTATTTCGCCAAGAATTTTCATTTTATAGTAGATTCTGAATAGCAAATCCTTGTTCTTGTGGATATCTTTGAAAGTGTCTGTCTATCAGTTTCTTAATTCGAAACACTTATGTGTCCGACACTGCGTAGTCCTGTACAAACCGGAAAATTTTATTTTCTGAACTACGAACACTGTGGTTTCTTAGATATGCTAGTTGGCATTTTCTTTATTCGAAAATTTATTATTTAAACTTATTCCCTTAGTTCTCTCAAATATATGCAGTTTTTTGTACTATTCGGAGCAAACCTTTTATTATACGTTGATGATTTAAAGCAAATAGCAAAAAATTATAAAGAGTTGGCAACTCAGTTCAAATCTGTAAAGAAATTTAATAACACGTATGGAATTTGGCCTTGACAAATGTGGCAAAGCTTCACTCGTGAAAGGAAAACTAAAAATTAAAAATTGAGCGAGTCTGCTAGTACTCGAGACACTGATGTGTAAACATATGTCCTATATCGACATCATGGACATGAAAATCTAATACCGCCCTAGCGGCTAGCTTTTTAGAAGCGCCACTTGAGTCGTTGCAATCGCGGCCGTCCTGGATTTGTTTGCTCCTCAATGCGCATGGGTTATTATGTCACATCGGTTTACACATTTCCGTCCCCACATTTCCGTCCCATTTGTCGAGATATACCCTCATACCGCCGCGTAAGATGTTTACACAAAAAACACACAATTGGAGGACAACGAAACCATAAAATCCCTAGAAAAAAACACGAAGCATATAAGTACTTGGGGATGGACGAACATGATGGAATCGAGGACGCTGGGATGAAGATCAAAATAAGAGGCGAATATTTTAGAAGGATTAGACTGATTCTAAAAACTGAATTGAATGCTAGGAACACATTAACCGCGATCTCAAGCTTGACGGTTCCAGTAGACAATATAGTATGGGAATAATAAAAGGGATAAAAGAAGAGGTAAGGAGGCTAGGTACAAAAACGAGAAACTACACCCTGTTGCATCCTAGGACAGACACTGATAGACTATATGTACTCAGAGAGGAAGGAGGCAGAGGCTTTGCGAATATGGAATCATTATTTTAAATAACAAATAGAAATTGCCTGCAGTTATTAGAAAAAAGGGCGAAGCAGCTGAAAATTAACATAAAAAAAGGATTCCAAGATGATGTTTGACAATGTGGGAGGAAAAAAAATGAACGGACAAACTCTTAGGGAAATAAAAAAGAGAATTTAATAAATAAATGACATGAAAATGCCTGAAATATGGAGAACTAAATGGTGAAACAGAGGCGCTGATTACATCTGCCCAAGCTATAAACTATTTAAAGAAAAATATTTTCGACCAATCAAGGGTGATAAATGCAGGTTATGCAAAATAAACCAAGAAACAGTGCAACACTATATCGGCATGCCCAATACTTGCAAAAAAAGAAACACGTTTCCAGATATAATGTAGTCTTTGCATTGGAAGGTTTGTAAACGCTGTAACATTCAGACAGATGATAAATGGCCATAAACCAGCCAGTAGTACTGAGGTTACTCTGATCTAGGATACGAAACTTCAAAGTCTCATTTTTGATGTGGCTACACCGTCAGATTATAAAAAAAACTGAAAAAATAACTAAGTACAGAGATTTGGAGATAGAGATTTAGCGAATGTGGAAAACAAAGAGAAAAATAGTTCCAATAATAATATGAGTCACGGGGGTAAACTCGAAGATATGTGTGGAGGCCATTTTGATGCCTACTGTTTACTGAGATCTTGGGGAGCACAGAAAACAGCGATTCTTGGGACAGCCCATATAACTTCACGACTCAGGCGCGACAGCAGTTGTAAAATTCCTGAAGCGTACATGGACGTATCAACTCCTTGTCCTTCTGGTTAAATCTGATTAGAGGCAGAGATCTCAAATCAGCTCAGAGAATTAAATAAATTAAGCGAAGTATTAAAGTAATTTCTCTGAGACAGTGTATGGCGATATTGAGGCAGTAATAAGCTATCTCCGTGGCGTAAGTTATATTCATGCCTACTGTTTATTGACATCAACTCAGACTCGCTAGCATTGACAAAGGTTGCACGTTGGCATATTATAGTCAAGAGAGGGTCAGAATGTTACAGTCCTGAAAAGGGGTTGATAGCTGCATGCCACATATAATTCTTATAGCTTGCTTTTTAAATATTTGGTTTGGTTCTGTTGAATTTCCCCATACGAGGAGACCATAGGCTACTTTTGATTGAAATAAACCCATATATGCCGCTGTACTAACGTCCGGCTGCCCCAGATTTGCGAGTTTACGAAGGAATAAAATGGTGGATGACAATCTTTTAGTTATCTTGGTAATATGAGTTTTCCAGGAAGCTTTATTGCCCACATATATGCCCAGAAATGTAGTACTCCTACCCTCCATCCTATCTCGCAATGACAATTCTAGGGTTTCAGTTTTGTTGAGGCTTAGATGCAGGTCATTATTTGCCCACCAACTGTTCATTTGATTAAGAGACAGCAAGTTAAGAGCAAGGAGTTGTTCAATATTACCATGACATTTAAGAAGGGTAATGTCAGCATACTGTATAGCTTGTGTGGTATCTGAAAATAGACAGAAAGCTCATTAACATACAGCACAAAGAGCAATGGAACCAGGACCGGCCCCTGTGAGACACCAGCAGTTACTGGCAGAGATGCGGATTCACCCCCTTCAAAATTAGCCGTTGTGTACGATCGGAGAGAAGAAAGTAACGAGCCGAAACATGTTACCCATAAGTCCGTGAAGTTCCAATTTTTTGAGAAGAAGCCGGTGCGACACAGTCGAACGCCTTCGAGAGGTCACAGAATGTCGCAGAAACATGCTCCAGCTCTCGAGGTATATTCCAGAAAGATTATTATTCTGTTATTAAGACAAATTTCAATTGGTTTGGACAATACTTAGACTATTGAGATTGGTCGGTGAATTACCTGGTTATTTTCATTACCTTTCTTAAATACAGGGTTAATTTTACTTAATTTAAACCTAATAGGAAAGGTATCAGTTAAGAAACATTTGTTAATAATAATAATAGATAGTGGCAATGCAATGCCTTTACTCAATTGTTTCAAAATGTTATTACTACATCCAAGGCAGTGCTGTCACTTAAATTCTTTATTATATCCTTCACTTCAGGGTGATCCACAGGACGTAGGAAATGTACTATTATTGTTACTTAATTTTGAAGTGGAAGTTGTTGAATCGACATTAGTTCTTACGAGATTAGTTATAATGTTTGTAGCAGCATATGCAAAATACAAGTTAAATTGATCACATACAAGAGAAGCATCTGTAATGGTATTCTTCGTTTAGTTGCTATTAATTACATTGCATATAGCTTGGGGTTTGTTAGAATAATTTTTTTGTATTAACTTTACTCTTTGCATGTAATATTTTGCTATTGTATTTCTTTTATTAAATATTGTTACGTTTTTCCCGTGGGTTCTTAACAGAATTACAACTTTGCTATTTTCAACTAATACTCTCTTTATTCACTACCACTGTATACAATTTAACACTCTATACTACTCTTATAACTTTACAACTAATATCAACACTCAATGATTAACTGAACTGAACTAACTCCTAACATTCGCCTTAGGTCTGCTTATATATAATCTCAAATCTATCACGAATATTCGGGAAGTATTCCGAGGTCACTCTATATCGAGATAATTCCAGCGTTGTTTCCTTTATTCAAACAACGGTTCCAGCGATCCTGAAACTTCGCGATCGGCCGGGCGGTGAGTCATACAGACAAAGAAACGAGCGGCACGGCGGCGGCTAGTTCTATGGGGTAGCACAAAAACGTTCGGACGGTTGTTAGTCGTGACATTGCCTCCCTCTTAAACCTGATCGTCCCGATCAGATACTTCATGCCCGTGATATGATTTCAGTCTGTCGAGGTGAACAACTTTCAGTTTGCTTCTGGGACTACGCTGAATTCTATACACAACGTCATTAATTCTTTTGATGACTGTATAGGGTCCTTCCCATACTGGCGTTAACTTGGGAGATCTTCCTTTCTTCCTTTGCGGATTATATAACCAGACTTTATCGTTCATCTGAAATCCCATAGAATTAGCTTTGAGATCATATCGTGTCTTCATTCGGTCGCTGGCTTTCTCCGTGTTTTCTCTGGCTAATTCATGGATGTATAGTAACTTTTCCTTAAGGGAGTCCGCGTAGTCTTGAATTTCCATATCCTGGTTGTCTGGCGTTCCGAATAATAGGTCGCAGGGTAAGCGGAGTTCTCTTCCAAATAAAACCATGGCTGGTGTTAGTCCTGTCGTGTCATGGGCTGCTGATCTATAGGCCATTAAAAATAGTGGTATGTGTTGGTCCCAATCCTTCTGATGTTCATCTACGACTTTTGACAAATGTTCTTCAATGGTCTTGTTAAACCTCTCAACCATGCCATCTGATTGTGGATGTAAGGCGGTAGTCCGTGTTTTATGGATGTTGAGTAAATCACAGACTTTCTGGAAAACCTTGGATTCGAAGTTGCGTCCTTGATCTGAATGCAGCTCTAACGGAACACCAAATCTGCTGAATAGGTTATTCACAAGGACCTCTGCTATGGTAACAGCTTCTTGATTGGGGACTGCAAAGACTTCAGGCCACTTACTGAAGTAGTCAATTGCCACTAAAATGTACTTGTTACCGTTATTTGTTTCTGGAAAAGGGCCAGCTACGTCAATGGCGATACGTTCAAACGGTAGGCCCACATTATACTGTTTCATTTTGCCCCTAGATCTTGTTTTGGGCCCTTGGCTTGCGGCACAGGTTGAGCACTGCCGACACCACGATTTCACATCCTGGCAGTAGTTGACCCAGTAAAATCTGTCGCGAATCTTGTCAATCGTTTTGTTCACTCCGAGATGAGCACCAGACTTTCCATTATGAACTTCTTCCAGAACTTCCGATATCTTCCTCCTTGGTACCACTAACTGTGTCTTCACTACTTTGCCATCGGCGCTTTCCCAGGCTCGTTTAAGAAGTCCATTTTCCACCACCAGGGAGTCCCACTGAGCCCACAGAGTTTTAAAAGCAAGTCCTTTATTTGATATCTCGCTCCAGCTTGGTCTTGGTTGCTGCTCTTCTTTAGCTCTTAGCAATAGTTCTATTTCACTATCTTCAAGCTGATCCTTTTTAAGTTGCTCGGTGGTCCACTGCTGTTCAACCTCAAATTTCGTTAGCCTAATCGGAGTAATTCCTTCTCGTTGATCTACTCTTTGGCAATGCTTACAATTATCCGCACATGGTCTTCTGGATAAAGCATCTGCATTATTATGCAATCTCCCTGCTCTGTGCTTAACCTTAAAGTTATATTGTTGTAACTTTTCAAGCCACCTGGCTACCTGTCCTTCAGGTTGTTTCATATCCAAAAGCCATTTAAGTGCTGCATGATCAGTCCTTATCAGAAATTCTTGCCCATATAGATATTGATGGAAATGCTCAATAGACCGTACTATTGCCAAAAGCTCTTTTCGGGTTACACAGTAGTTACGTTCAGGTTTCGAAAGTGTTCGACTGTAGTATTCGATAACTCGTTCTTCCCCTGCTTGTACTTGCGATAAAACTGCTCCGATGCCGGTGTTGCTTGCATCTGTGTCCAATACAAATTTACCCTTTTGTTCCGGATATCCCAATATTGGACTAGAACATAGAGCCGCTTTTAATTTCCTGAACGCAGAATCGCAGTTATGATCCCAGTTATAATTTGCTCGTTCTTCAGTGAGCTTATGTAGAGGTGCAGCTATATTTGCAAATCCTTCAACAAATCTTCTATAATAAGTACATAGTCCAAGGAAGCTCCGTAGTTCATGTTTGTCGCGAGGACGAGGCCAGTCCTTGATTGCTGTAATCTTCCGTTGGTCCGTTTGGATTCCCTCTGATGACACGACATGCCCGAGAAATTCAACTTTTTGTTGGAAAAGAAAACATTTCTTTGGATTCAGTAAGAGCTGAGCATTCTTGATTCTAGTAAAAACTTCATGCAGGTTTTGTAGGTGCTCTTCGAAAGTTTTTCCCATTACCATTATATCATCAAGATAGACCAGGCATGTATTCCAAGTGAGGCCTCGTAGGACAACCTCCATAAGACGCTCAAAAGTAGCAGGGGCATTGCATAGTCCGAAGGGCATAACTCTAAACTGATATAAACCACTTCCGGTAGAAAATGCGGTCTTTTCCTTATCTTGTTCGTCAATGCCTACTTGCCAGTAGCCGCTCTTTAGGTCGAGTGTTGAAAACCAGTGAGATCCTGCTAGTGTCGTCAACGTGTCATCAATCCTGGGAAGTGGATAGCTGTCTTTCTTGGTGACGTCATTGAGCTTTCTATAGTCAACGCAGAATCTGGTAGTTCCATCCTTCTTGGTGACTAAGACAACAGGAGACGACCATGGGCTTGATGATTCCTCAATAATTCCATCGTCAAGCATTTTGTTGACTAATGTGGTAACCTCTTGCTGCTTCGTCACTGGTAGCCTCCGAGGATGCTGCCGTATGGGGTGAGCACTTCCAGTGTCGATTTTATGTTTTATGATGTTCGTTCTTCCAGTAGTGCCATTTTTTCTTTCAAAGGCTGTGCTCTGCTCTTTGATAAATTGTGTAGCTCTTTTCAGTTCTTCGGAAGACAGATGATGCCACGACCTCTGGAAATGTTCTAGGACTTCCTTAGGGTTTGTCGATGGTGTTACTTCTGACTGCGTTTCGCAACTGGTTACCCACTGCACCGGCTCGCAAGAGGCTATCACATCTCCTTTATTGATTTTGATGGGATTGGATGAAATATTTGCTATCCTTATCGGTATTTCTCCGTCGGTTTTGACTAGTGCTTTGCCTACGAGGTGTTTGCAAGGCAAATCGTGGTGTTGGATAAGTCCGATGCAGCCTCCAAAATCCTTCTCCAATTTCCCAAAAATTATCTGCTCGGTATTTCCGCTTATTCTGATAGTACATGCCGCCACTACTTTAGTCGGTGTGCCATCATCTGTTTTGTTAAGGATGAACTCTTCGGTGCCAAACTTCAGAAGATTAAGCTTGTTGTCAAAAGAGAATCCATGTTGACCGATGAGATCCATCCCCAAAATAAATTCGTCTTCGATGTCGGCGACTAACACTGTGTGGTGTAATTTAATTCGTCCCAGTTGAAGCTCGATATCCATTTCCCCAAGTACTTCAGCTGTTTCACCGGTAACTGTACGTAACACTACATTCTTTGATATGGGTAGAACTTCTACTCTATTTACTCTGTTGGACCTTATCAAAGATACCGCCGCACCAGTGTCAACAGTAATTGTTATGGCTCCTCCGTTGATCTTTCCTGTAATTGTTAGACTGTCGGCGGCTTTTCCTAGGCTTTTTATGGAGACGATCCTGGGGGCTTTATCTTCTTTAGCCAACACCCGCCCCGCAATGTTGACTAATTGAAGTTTTCCTGATTTGACTTGGCGGCCCTAGCGTCTCTGGATGGAGATCTAGACCGTAGTTGTACTCGGCAGTCTCTTTTGAAATGTCCAGTCCTGCCACATCTATAGCACTGATTTGATGTATTTCGGTTACGTGGCCTATCTTCCATTGGCTCCCGAAATCTCGCCGTGGCCTGAAGAACTTCCGTTAATTTCTTCAAAATTTCACCCATCTCATTTAATTCACAGCTGTTTGTCGGCTTTTCTTCCTGGAGGGATACGGTCCTGATTTTTGGCTTGGAGATGTTACAGGCCGCCTCGATTTCTAGGGCTCGACCCAAAGCTTCACTGCTGTTATCAAATTTGGCTAGGCGTAGCATTTTCTGAGTTTCTGGATCTCTGATACCATCCACGAAATATTGGGCAGCAAGTTCCTCTTGAAATTCCTCTGTCGCTCCCGGGTAGGCCAGTTGAATGAGACGTCTAATGTCTGCCTCAAATTCTTGCAGGTTTTCACCTGGCTTCTGATGCCGAGACTTTACTTGTGCCTGATACAGTTGTCTTCGGTGTTGGTCTCCAAATCGTCTCTCCAGGACGGCTACAAGGATGTCATATTTCCCTTGTTGGCTGATGGGAATGGTCTGCAGTAGTTCCAGGGCAGATCCACGAAGCGCTACCACTAGTGATGTAGCCATTTCTTCATTATTCCAACCGTTGGCAACAGCAGCGGCTTCAAATTGTCTTTTGTACATTGTCCAGGATGTTTGACCGTCGTACGTTGGAGGTTTGATGTTTTGTCCTGAGGTGAATGCCCTCTCGGTGGGTGCTTGATGTTTTAGTCTGGTAAATTCTGCTTGTAGATTCTTCACTTCTTTCTGTACGTCTCCTACTTCTTTTTGTACATTTCCAACTTCTTTTTGTACATTTCCAACTTCTTTTTGAATATTGTTTACTTCTTTTTCAAATTTCTCATTTTGTCCGTCCAATATTTTCTGTAATTTTCCTTGCTCGCCTACAATTACATCCAGCATCCATTTCTGAAGCTGGTCCTGCTCTGTTTGCCTTCTCTCTTCCTGGTCTTGTAAAATTTTCTGAAGCCGGTCCTGTTCTGCTTGTCTTTTCTCTTCCTGATCTTGCAAAATTTTCTGAAGCCGGTCCTGTTCTGCTTGCCTTTTATT
>MU182258.1:414485-431593 GCA_016904865.1 Pissodes strobi
AGTCATACAGACAAAGAAACGAGCGGCACGGCGGCGGCTAGTTCTATAGGGTAGCACAAAAACGTTCGGACGGTTGTTAGTCGTGACACTAGGATATTTGTTTTTTAATCTGTCGCACAACGTAGCATATGGTACGCCATTCAATTTAGCTGCCTTTCTGATGGAGTGTGTCTGTTGATTAACCGCCTTGACAGCCCGCTTCATGTCTTCCTCTGTCCATGCAGAGCGATTTGCCTTACGAGAATATTTTTTTTTTGGGGCATCTGCAAAGAATGAAGAACAATGAGGGTAAAATCGATCACAGGCGGGTAATATTCTGGCGGATATTACCCGCGAGTGGACGCCATTGCTTCGACATAAACATATCCTAAGCTCAAAGAACTAAAATTAGTAAGAATACACTGTATAGAATACCTTGGGGTACCATGCAATAAATAATACTAAAGTAGCTTAGGATTTTCAAACATCAACAAGCACATACCTTATCCAATGAACCGGAAAAATAACAAAAAAATTGTCCAAAAACTGTTTGTGGCCGTACACACTCGGCGTTGCCATGAAACTGCCCGTTGTTGCTGTTGGTAATTTGCATGTACCTTAAGAGATGGCAGCACTTATTGTTTTATTTGATAAGTATGTAGGGTTGGGTAAAATTAAGATGATCGATATTAGACGCTGATCGATATTCGGCTCCTTTCCCCTATTATTGTAAGCCAAAATATATTAAGAAAACTATTGGAACAAATATCGATCCCTGAAGTTAACCAATACCTAAGAGTGATGCCCCACCCACATCGTCTGATAAAGGTCATCAAGGAATGATTGTGTCAGTTTTATACTATTTTCACTAAATTTATAGATGTTTGATTTATCGAACAAAGGAGAGTTTCAAAAGCCTTGCTGAGGTCGCAGAACATCGTATTATAATAGTCCATCCCAGGTCCAAGCCCCAAGAGCTATACTCATATATATCCTAAAACCAAATTGAAAGTCACTAAAGAATCCATGCAGATGGGCTTGAGAAACAATATGAGGCAAGAGGAGACAGTTTTGCCCCATATGCTTTCTCAGTTGTATAGCGACCGTCAATTTGGTTTTAGAATGGACAGGAGCACAGTAGAGAGGGAGTATTATATCGCCTTGTTCTGCGACCTCAGCTAAGCTTTTGACACTCTCTTTTGTTAGGTAAATCAAAGATTTATAAATTAAGTGAAAAAGTAAAAAACTTAAACGATCATACCTTGCTAACCTTTATCAGACGGCGTGGGTGGGAGCGTGTTGTCTAAGGCATCACTCATGGATATTGTGAACTGCTAAAATGTATAAACTACTAAATAAATATCACCCTGTCCTAAGTTTGAACTTGGACTGGGAAATTATTATATAATAATTAAAGGCAAACTATAAACAACTCGAGCAGGCAACGCAAGCGATTATCAACCTTAAACATGCAAGGCTCAGCAGATTTTATAATATAAGTACGCCAGCGAATTTTTGATTTCATTAGACTTTGTGTCTCACCTAATCCTGTGTCGTCATGCTCGAGCATATTGCTCGAATCTACAAATTATTAAAAGATAATTTTCAAAGTAAAAATCAGTGAAGTTCAGGTGCATATTTTAAGTACAAACTCTAAGTGGAAATCTAAAAGTGATTCAAACTAAGTATAAATGAAACACAACACAAACTCTTACGAAAAACTATATTTATAAAAAAGTGACCAAAGACTAATAATTCTTAATATACCTCAATCGATCCTGCACGTGAAACAAGGCGTGGCGTTACGGGATAAAAACATGGCGTGACAATATTGGTGTATCTCAGGGATCGATATTTGGTTTAATTATTCTCTTAAATTCTATAAATGACCTATCTTGCACCTGTGACAATATTAAATTTGTGCTATCTGTGGATGCGACGATTGGCAGGACGGCTCCGAGGAGAAGCTCTTGGACGGGTGTATGTAAGGACGTAGAGGCCATGTTCCTGCCGAAACGTATGTTGCTCAACACAGAAAAGACAGAGAAGACAGTGGTCCCATTGAGATATAAAAACGAGAAACATATTAAGTCCATCAAATTTCTTTTGGTTCCTATCCATTTTGGTTCTGGAGCCACAGATTGAGGTTGTAAGTAACACACTTAACCCTTTCAGTCCCAATTTGTTTCTTTAGTTGAAATAACTTAATTTTTTGATGTGACAGTCAAATGGATTATTTATTTATTTTTTGAAGTGGAGGAGTCTTTTGGGGGCTCGGGCCATATTTGTTCCAATGGGTTTGAAAGGTGGGACATAGATATCCCACTGGCAAAAAAGCTATTGATGAAATATTTTATTTATCATAAACTAGGTGTGATAGGGAGTAAAACAGCGTTTACATAACGGTATATTACAAGCCGCACAAATTGTTGTGGTTCTTTTTTCCTGCTTCCTCTTTGTGCAGCGATCACACCTTCTTCTAGTGGGCCCTTCGATAGGTAAGTGATCGCCTATATTCATAAGCCTAGAACTTGATGATGGTTTACCATATTGTCTTCGGCGTACCACTTTTGCATGTTGTCGACCATAACTTATTAGAGATTTAGCGAGAGGAACTAAATAATCCAAAAAACTTTTTTTATTTTCTCGCCCCTTTAGTTCCGTAAATACGATCCAAGAGTTTACAGTAGTCATCAATAGCCAATAGAAAACTCTTTTCCACCATTTACTCGTCTTTCTGTCTATATCACAGAGGCCAACAAGTTGATCTAAAAGATCAACTCCTCCCATATATTTATAATAAAACTCAATCATCTTCGGACAAGGAATTTCTCTTCGACTACCATCTTTGGCCTTTCTCTTCACCACAGTCATTTCATCCGTATGACAATTAGAAAGCACTGTGACACCTTTAGTGTATTTCCATGAAACTGCACATGTGCAGTACTGATTGCACATGAACTGAGATTCACCTCGTTCTCTTTTTTTTGTCCACAATGAGTTTTGGCATATTTTTTCTGGTGATTAGTGATGTACCAGTTGCCGCAATAGACAGCGTATTGATAAGTTTAGTACTTGTAAAAAACCTGTCAAAACATAGGCTGACATCTGTATCTCGAATGGTACTTGCTAACTTCAGGACAACATCTTCTCCTAGTGTTGAATTTTGACTTCTATGTTAAAATCATATGTGTAGCCAGTTTCTGAATCACATCTAACCCATGATTTCACGCCTCTTTTGATGGGATTTAGGGGAAGGTATTGCTTGAGGCTGCTTCTTCCTTTGAACTTGGATATAGCCTCGTCGATACTTTGGAAAGTACTTTCAAATCTTGCTGCTGGAAAAGTTTGTTTCAAACACGAGAGCACTTCTTCCATAAAATAACTTTTGTTGCTACCACCTGGCTTTTTTGGGGAATTGAAATATAGTTTTGAAGAAAGAAGTTGAAATCTATTTCTAGAAATGACTTATTTGATTGTTGCGTTGCCAAGTGAAGTATTAGTAGACCAATAGTGACGTTGTGCAGGCAATTTATCGTACGACATTATAAAGAAGCAGCCAAGTACTATCATTACTTCATACTGATCAGTTTTCTGTATCGGCATTTTCTTTTTGTCTTGTAATATTTCTAACCTTTCGTTGTTTTTTTCAGCGATCCATAGGAAAAGGCTCTCAGGAAACAGTTTGAAGAAAACCTCAAGTTCTGAAGATGACCTATCAAGTTTTGTCAGAACTGTAGTAGGTTTTTCATTTGGAATACGTAATCTTGGAACAAAATTGTTGTCTACAACTTTCCATTGATCTAAGATTACTATCGGCATATTTGTCACTGCTGCTTTATTATCACTGTCTTCAGAAGCATCTGATGAAGAACATTCTGATATGGAAGAACTTTCTGTGAAATTTAAATTTTTATTTGGTTCGAATTTTGCTGGGATTTTCCTTCCTTTCTTCTTACTTGTAGATGGTCCTAAAAACTCATCGCTTGAGGCCTCTGGACATACTCTGAACCACTATCAACAAACGGTTCGTCTTACATATCGGACAAATTTTCTGCCAGTTCCATCATCTCGATCTCAGACATAGGTTTAATTCTGAAACAAGAACGCATTTTACTTATAATATTACCACGGGAACAAATACGTCCCACATGGTAATACCACTGTCCCATTAACGGATTTATAGGGTTGTTGTATTATAATGCCCTGTCCTGCGACCTCAGCAAGGCTTTTAGCTATGTCATACACACTTTTTTATTCGATAAATCAAATCTCTATAAATTTAGTGAAAACAATATAAATCAGACAGTGCGGATGAGGGCGTGTTGTCTGCGGTATCACTCTTAGATATTGGTGTACCTCAGGAATCAATACTCAATCCTTTTCTTAATTAATATCAATTACCTACCTTTCAGCTGTGACGTCTATGTGCCGTTTGTGAATGCAGCGATTATTGCCGGGACTGGCAGAACGGAGCAGGAGGCGAAGGAAAGGCTCTTGGAAGGGCGTGAAGAGGTAGAGGCCTAATTCCTGTCGATTCGTCGGTTACTCAACACAGAAAAGAAATATAAGCGAGAAGCTTATTGAGTTTTTCAAATTTATTTTGGTATCCATTTTGGTTCAGAAGTCCTAGATTGAGGGTGTAAGTAAGACACTTAGGTCCGATGTCTTTGTCTTGCCAAACCTGGAGGGGTATGTACAACATAAAACCCTAGAAACGGCCTATTTTGACATCTTCCATAGTAAAATGGCATACGATGTCTCAGTTTGTGGGGTGGTTCGTTACGTTTGGGTAGAGCTTTTGGGCTTCAGAGGAGGGTTATGAGGCAGAGAAGACAGTGGTCCCATTGAGATATAAAAGCGAGAAACATATTAAGTCCATCAAATTTCTTTTGGTATCCATTTTGGATCTGAAGCCACAGATTGAGGTTATAACTAACACAATTAAGTCTAGAGTCTTTGTTTTGCGAAAACTGATAAGGTGTGTACAACAGGAAATCCTAGAAATAGCCTATTTTGATCATCTTCCATAGTAAAATGGCATACGATATGTTGGTTTGGGGTGATTCGTTACGTTCGGGTTTTGGTCTTAGGCTTCAGAGGAGAGCTATGAGGCTTGCGTCTGGCGTAGGCCATAGGGATGATTGCTGGGCTGCTGATATAGGGTTCTAATAGACTTTTTGGTGTAGTTACTACTCTTCTTGAAGAAAGCAGTAGAAAGCTTAGTTTTTGAAGCGGAACTTCTTTAGCGAGGGTAAAATCATGCTTATCAAAGTGAAACGCTTTTCAAAGTGAAATTCCCTTTTAATTAAGCATGTTCCAGTATAGCTAGAGGATTGAAGTTTTCAGGACACGTAGCCGGGGTAAAATGAGGATCCTGGATGAAAAGTACCCCCCCCCCCCCCCCCCGTTAGGCCACGATAGGGGGGAGAAGAAAAAACGAAAATAATTAATTCCGGGAGAACGGGAAGAGCTAACGGGTCGAAATTTTTGAAGGTAGATGCGCCTCATGGGGGGTATCATCGGGGGAACCGGGGCTCTAATTTAAGAGGAGATTTTGGGGAAAAACCGTTTTTTGGCCGATAAGCCTGCGACGGAGCCTCGGATCGATATCTGACAAACGATGACCCCGCAAACGGGGTCATCAGTGCGGGGGGAATTATACCCCTCACCTACCCGGTTGCCCAAAAATGTTTGAAAAAAAAAAAATCAAAAGAAAATTAAAAAGAAAACGTCAAGAATTGTTCGGAAAGTTAATAAAAGTATTATAAAACAAAGGAAGAAAAAAAATGCTTTATGAAAATTTTTATTTTAATGAGAAAAAATTGAAAAAAACGTAAAAAGTTAATAAAAGTATTATAAAACGAAATAAGAAAAAAAAAATAATAAAAACAGCAAAGACAAAAGATTGTTCGAAAAGTTAATAAAACTATTATAAAATCAAATAAGAAATAAAAAATTGTTCATAAAGTTAATAAGAGTATTATAAAACGAAATAAAGAAAAAAAAATATTGAAACGCGGTTTTCGGCGAAAAAAAAAGAAAAAAAAAAAGAAATAATGATTTAAAAGAAGTGCCGAAACAAGGGGCAAAAGTGAAGAAAAAAGAAACCTTAAAAAATTAATAAAAACTCAATTCCTTATATCTCCTTCGGAAGTTTCACTTCAATTATGTGCTTATAAAGGTGAGGCACATACATTTTTTTTACTTAGAAATATATATACATTTTCCCGATATTTTCGAAACACAGAAGCATTTAGAATTTTCTAACGCCTCAGTTTCTTCAATCCTAACGACGTTTTCAACCCAAAATGACACCCTTTTCCAAAATACGAAGAGCGAGAATGGTCTAGCTTTTGATTGGTAGGGTATAGGAGGTTAAAATGTATATAACAAAAGAGCTTGGTCGATCAGCTTGGAAAAAAACTCAGTTTGCAGGACTGCCCGTTACCATAGGCCATCTCGGGTTGATGATATATTAAATCCTATTTATTACCGTAAAGATAGATAATAATTGTCAAAATGGTAAATAATAAAGGTTACCTGCATACCATACCCAGCAATAATCAGATGATTTTCAAGTGAAGGAAATGCGAATTTTCTACAATAATGACGCGAAATGGACCTGTAGCTTTGGCCAAAGCAACAACGTTTTCCTCTTTTCAGTCAGCGCAAAGCTATTGAAAAATCTCTTCAAAATGTCCAAGTTGCACTGAACATATCATCATTAGAGAAGCGAAGATAATGACACATAAATGCATTTGAGAAGATCATACTATGAACACATAGATGCTTTCGGTACTTAAAACCAACTAGGGCTATGAAAAAACTACATTTTAAACAAAATGGCCCTAAAAACATTAGGATTTGCTACTCTTCATTCAGTGATTATGAATACAGGTCGATGTATTAATTTGCTATTCCACAGAATATCTGTTTTCCGTTGGGGAACATGACAAATTCAGATAAAAAAAAATGTCAATACTTTAAGGCATGACTGTATTGTACCAAATAGAATTTATTCTTTAAGTTTGATCTCCGTCTAAGCCATCTCAAACGTATCCGTAACCCCTTAGTGATGCCATAGGTGTACGAATACACCGTATCGACATATTCGTTCGCGCACGCGCCATATTCTGGCTTTCCTGATCGATGCCGAAGGGAACGGGCGTTGCCTCGCGATTTCACCTGGATGGGGGGGATGAAGGGGGAGCGGGTTAAGTGTTAGAAGAAGGAAAAGTGGGAAATATAGGAGTGTTTGTTACTGAGAATTCCGCTTGCTGGGCATACAAGTTTTTACAAGGATATTCGTCACTTATTGAAAAAGCAACAGATTCGAAAGGTGCCAGTGGCATCAAAAATCCTGACATCAATTTATTCCTTTTAAATAAAGCCAATTTGTAGAAATAATCTTTGACTGTTGGTTGACTGGGCAAAGCCTCACGACAATGATTTAAATAAAGTTACGAATTTTTATTATTAGTACAAAGCTCTTCTTCAGTGCTTTGCCTTTTTAATTAAAGTGTCAACAAAGCTTAGCTTCAATATTCACGGGTTTTTCTATATTGCTTCTACGCTGCTAAAAAAAATTCTGCTGAAAACTTACCTGAAACTTAATGACAACATTACGAGCATGATCAATATTATTCCGGCTGCCGCAGTTGCAATTTCAAATTTTTACATGAGCTTGTGTCAGCTTCAAAATCTCTTGACTTATTTTTAATTCCACCAGCACAGCTTTCCGTTATTTTTGATTCATTTGTGAATGACCATTGGAGATTATAGCATATCCTTGCTCAAACTCTATTCTGTGCTATAAATGTATTCTATTTATTGCACATTGCGGACAATACAAATGAAATCTTTACTTCTTTCAGCTTGTGTAAGCTGATCATATTTATAATTCAGATGAAAAATCTGAAGCTATAAAAACATCGCGCATTATTTAAAAGAAATTAAAGAAATATTACCAACACGTTTCCATCGTTCTGACCTAAAAACAAATATTGACGAATTCCCCATCGCGTAATAAAAAAAAAAATCCTCGTCTGAATAAGATTTTTAATTGGAGGGTCGAAGACCGCGCTTCGCTCTTGCGGCCTTGACCTTGAGGGGAGAGGAGGGGTAATTAGACGTCGTGGCGCCCCGAGTTCGGCTAATTGAGGAAGCGTCTTGCCGCGTTGCCAAATTTCCATTAAATGCATGCTAAAGTTTGGATATAAATTTTCGTTATTATAGTCAACACGAATTTTCATATTTTTATTTGTCGTTTATTGTCACTTTGAAATTTATTGTATTGGATATAGAATAGGTATTCCTAAAAAAAAATACATACTTATTACATAACACACGGTTTCCAAATCTCTCAAATATTGTTATGTTTAAAGAGATAAGGGAACGCATAAAAACTGTAAAAAATAACGAAGTATTGATCATAATGGGGGATTTTAACGCAAAAGTTGGCCAAGGACGGGTTGACGATATTGTGGGTGACTTTGGGCTCGGAGCGAGGAATGCAAGGGGGGACATATTAGTCCAATTCTGTCAAGAAGAGAAATTGACCATAGTAAATACATGATATAAATTGCCACCGAGGCGGCTCTATACCTGTAAGAAATCAAATTGATTTTATAATGATAAATAAAAGATACAGAAATGGACTACACGGCGTACGTACTTACCCGGGTGCTGATATCGAATCGGATCACAATCCCATAATAGGAAACCTAAAGATTATAACATTTCCCCCTTTTACCTTTTATTTCTTAAATTTTATTTCGATTTTAATTAAAATTATTTGTATACGTAAAAGTAAAAGTAAAAGTTAAATGTTCCTTGAGTTATCCTGTTGCTGCTCAGATACGTCTTATTGCGGTGGCCCTAGGGGTGTGAGTTCGAATTTTGAAAATTTAAATTTATGGGCGCCAGGTCCAGAGAAGACCAAAAAATAAGAAAAGATAAGTTAAGTTGATCGAAAGATAAGAAAAGGTAAGTTAAATTGACCAAAATATAGAAAAAGATAAGTTAAATCGACCGTTAGTATTAGCTATATTATCTATATGAGGCAAGTAAGCGCAAGAAATAAAAGATACGATTTCCTGATTATTTTTAATAATAACCTTCGACTCAATTATCACATTTCCTTCAAACTACTGTGAAGCATTTAATACCCTGTAGAGGTCAAAAACAAATTCAACATATGGAATAATACCTATTTGCAAACAGTGCAACTGCAAATCTCGGTTTTTGCAGACGAAATTGTCTTTATGACCCTAATTAAAATTAATGATCCTGATAAGCTAATAGCCCTTAAGTTACAATCAGTCCACTACTAAGTCAAGAAACTTCGCTACAAAATTAATCAAATTACTAGGATTCCCAGAATTGAGTAAAATCAAATTGATATTAAAATATTGACTTTCGACAGAAAATTGTTTTTATGAAATAATTGTGAAATCTAACAGACGTCTCTGAAAGAAATCCAAGTTATATCTTTCAGTATATATTAAAAACTTCTAATGTGAGATAGGTAGCTCTAGCCAGGATAATAATAAAACTTATTAAGCAATAAGTGAAGAAAAGATAATTACTGAATGAATGATTACTAAAGTTTATACCCTTAATTTTGGTTTTAATCCTCCAAAAATTAATTCCAAATATATACAGAGTATTTACTCTTAATAATATCGAGTACCCACTAATATGACAGAATATTAAAGCACCATATCATATAGAGGTGATAAAGATAATTATTTTGACTGATCAGGTCAAAATCCAAGTTAGTTAAAAGCCATAAGATACTATTGCAATTTAGTCAATTAAATGTACAATCAGCTAAATACAATTAGGGTTCAAAATAGACAATCTAATTTTGAGATATTATTATGGTAAATGAAATATGTACAGTAATTATCCATGTACAAAGTTACTTAAAGTTAAAGATAGGTAAGACAATTTGGCCATAAGGCTGTACAATAAGATAAATGTACAATCAGGTAATCGTGAGATACGATAAGACAAAAGGATACTTAATTAGAGATAGGTAAGATAATTTTGAAATATAATCCGAAATGTACAGTACAGTACGTAAATGTACCATAAGCTAAATTTACAAGATATAAATATGAAATTAAATTTTGAAATGTTGGTTTTTCTGTTGTTAAGAAATCATGTGGGGTATTTAAACATTTCTAAAAAAAAATCACTTATCTTTATGGACTTCCAGACAACGAGAATGCTCAGGGCCTCCAAGCGCTTCACAGCAGAGTGGTCTCGCAACCACGGAGTCCTCCCGACCATATAGTTTCCACTTCTCAAATCAGCAAATCGCTACCCCCCGGGCTACGATTTAAGAATGGAGCATTGTCCTAGAATCCAGATTAAGTAATCCCCCAAAAGTGGTATTAAGCTCCAGTTCGAGAATGATTAGTACTTGGCCTTAGGAATAATTAAAAGTTAGTGTTTTCATTGGATTTTGAAAAAGCGAAATTCCTAAGATTCACACTGAGATCAAAATGAAGTGAAATACAAGTGAGATACAAGTAAAGCCTGAAATAAAAAAAACGAACATTAGATGTCTCAAAATGGCGTCCGCGTACTACTAGAAAAAACTCGTCCATCGACGCAAATAATTACCTGTTGTTATGGCTCATTCTCCTTCAGGTTTTGGCTGATCTATCCTAGGGCGCGACAGAGTCGAACATTATTATAAAATCCAGACTAGCTGCTTCCAATTCGAAAGAAATTAGACCATAATGAAAATTTTACCGACACTATTACCTAGCCTTGCTGAAAGTCTAGTCTCGAACTCACCAAAGAGGCTCGTGATCTCGTTCCCATCGGTTTTATGCACTCGTACTCGTAAAAAACTGGTTCCCGACGAAACACACGAAGTCAGATTACAATATCCGATTCGGCACGACATCAATTCAAATACCGCGGACTATGTAAACATGAACTCACTTCCTAATTAGAAAATTGCACAATATCTCGATCAAAACTCCTTTACGAAACATTCAAAAACACGTAACTGACAAAACAAAGCAGCTAGTATGTCCAAACCTCAAAAAAACAACGTTATATAAAGAAAGTTACTCGCTGATGCACTGCTGGTTGCCTATTTACATCGCCCACTTTTCATATTAAATTCAAGACGCCGCGCCATTACTATATGCCGG
Organism: Pissodes strobi; assembly: GCA_016904865.1. Classification (NCBI taxonomy): domain Eukaryota; kingdom Metazoa; phylum Arthropoda; class Insecta; order Coleoptera; family Curculionidae; genus Pissodes; species Pissodes strobi. The sequence continues at coordinate 425,642 of MU182258.1, forward strand.
CCTCCCAGTAGCGTAGCAAATTAATTTCATCAAAAATAAGTCCAATGGTGTGCTATACTATATTGAAGTTTATGAATGCAAGAAAATAAATTAATTTTTTTGGATATTTAACCGATAACTGATACAGAAAATTCGAATTTACTGACATTGGACCGAGCATATCCAAATGATTGTTACAAGATAAGGTTGAAGAAGATACGAAAACCCACCAAAAAGAAAATTAACATAAACAGTCTAAAAAATCCTGAGGTACGCAACAAGGTACAAGCCAAACTGAATGCTGAAATGCCAAACGTAGTAAATATCATTGAAACAGCGGACATAGAGAACAGTTGGAATCACTTCAAGAACATCATCATAGACACGGAAAACATCACACCACACCGCCAAGCCACAAGAAGAACCAGAAATGGATAACTGATGAAATCCTACAGCTAATCGAACAGAGGCAAATTAATAAAAACAAAGATCAAAGTAAATACAAAGAACTACAGAAACAAATAACAAAAAAGATAAGAGAAGCAAAAGAGAATTGGTTGAAGAAGAAGTGCGAAGATATTGAGGATCTAGAAAGAACACACGACCATTTTAACATTCATAAACTGATAAAAGAGACTATGGGACTTCAAAGAAACTCACACATAACAAGACTTATCGATGAAAGTAACAAGATGATAACAAGCAACGAGAAACTGCTCGACCGACGTCTGGAAAAGCTATGTCGAACAATTGTTAAGAGAGGGCGGTCCCAGATTACTCCACAATCAAAGTGTGAGCGAAACATCTTCGAAAATTGTCAGACAATGTAAAACCGGAAAAGCTCCTGGACCAGATGATGTATATCTTGAGATCATTAAACTTTTAGACGATGGCGGCATTACTACCCTGTCAAAACTATTTAATATGATATACGAAACTGGCCAAATACCCCAGGACTGGCTGTATTCAGGTGTTATTACCATCCCAAAACAGGCACATTCTAGTAAATGCGATCAATTTCGCCTGATAAGCCTAAAACTTTTTTTAAAAATAATTCAAACGAGAATCTGCCTTGTGCAGAGGACATCAGTCCATGTCAGTTCGGATTTAGACAAGGGTTTGGCACTAGAGAAGACCTTTTGAGTCTTACGGTGTTGCTTCAAAAATGCAGGGACCAACGAAAAGATGTCTCCATGTGCTTTATTGACTACCAAAAGGCGTTTGATTGTGTTAATCATTCAAAGCTTTTAGGACTCGTTCATGACAAAGGAATAGATCAAAATGATCTTACCATTATAACGAACCTCTACAGATACCAGAGCGCATCCGTTAGGCTTGAGAGCGGCAATACTGGTAAAATCCCGATAGAGCGTGGCGTCCGACAGGGTTGCGTCTTCTATTTAATTTGTATTCCGAACTGGTTTTCTCTCAGGCACCACACAACACACAAGATGGTATTAAAATTAATGGCCATGTTGTCAATAATCTGCGATACGCTGACGATACAGTCATTATCGCAGACAGCCCAGAAGCACTACATCGACTAATAAACAAAATATCTGCCAAAGGAGAACAGCTTTCCCTAAGAATTAACATTGATAAAACAAAGGTAATGATAATAAGCAGAACACCAAACATCCGTGCCAACATCCTTGGGTACGATAAACCCATCCAACAGGTTTCCAAATTCAGATACCTGGGAAGCTGGATAACAGAAGATCTTAACCCAGATATAGAAGTTCGCAGCAGAATAGAGCAGGCAAGAACGACACTCCTTAATATGCAAAATCTAATATGTAATCAAAGCGTTATCGTTTTGTAAAAGAGTACGTCTTTTCTGTGCTGTTATATGGTGCCGAAACATGGACACTTAAAGCAGACGTAATAAATAAACTGGAAGCTCTAGAGATGTGGGTTTTTAGAAGACTTCTTAAAATTCCTTGGACAGATCACATCACCAATAACGGAGAACTCATACGCATGGGTAGAAACAGAGAACTTCTACAAACCATTAAGCGTAGAAAAGCCGCCTACCTTGGGCATGAAAGACACTCATGGCTCAAGAATATTAGAGATTGGACTGGCCTAGATGCTCACACACTATTTAGAGCCGCTCAAGATCGAGATGAGTTGGCAAGGATTGTCGCCAACATCCATTGAATGGATATAGCACCATAAGAAGAAGAAAGAGTTCCTAGGCAACGTGAATCTGCTGTAAGTAATTTATTTATTATACCATTGGAAGAAGCTCTGTAAACAAATAAAGACATTGCTGTCTAATAATATATAATAATAATGTATACAACCACTAACGAGACCCTCAAGTTCAATGGAATATAACAAGACTTATTGTGATACGTCAAAACAACAGTGTTCCCTCCATGTACCAATATAGAGATTTTCCAAGCAGCTTTAGAGAGCGGTTTGCACCAAAAATTAAAATTCTTGATTCTCTGGGCTAGAAACATGTAGCAAAAAGGTTCTTCTCTAATGGTCGTCTTGAAGGCATCCGATAAAATAATCTCCTGTCGAGTAAGTAGTAGGGCAGATCCAGCCTTTCTTCCTATTTCTAATGTTCCTTATTGTTCTTTGCTTCTGGCATCTTAACTACAGGCGTCACACTGACTATGTATGACAAATTGGACACTATGTACAACTCACTAAATTTGGAAACTTCTACTTGTGCAGCATCTCCACCATGACTGTGATCGACAGGTTGTCTCATAATTTCTTTGTGTTCTAATAGCGGTTGATCTACTTTTATCTCGTCAAAACTGGTCACATTTCCAGTATATCTTCTGGTCAATTTGCTTGTTTGAGCGACAACTTATCGATATACATTTTGAAATGATTCCGCATAAAAGCTTTGATACTTTTTCGGGCAAGTCCAAGATCAAGAATGCAGAGACAGAGCACTACCAGGATCGTTTGGCACTTACTTCTGCATAATGCCAAGTACCTAAAAAGATGAAAAGTCATTTCACGTGGAATAATCTCCACTAGGAATCAAGGAGATCTCTAAGGAGGACGACGCTATTTAAGATGAACTTTAGCACGTATTAAGGCAAGATTCTTTAATCGAATCACCGCGGTAGCGGTTTCTGATATATTCTAGGTGGAAGTTTCCATTATATAGCTTCCTGTAACAAAGTGTAACCTCCGGGCATAATGCCTTTTCACCATAAGAATATATCTGCAAGAATTGCATCTTTAACACACTTAGTTAGCTTCCTATATACAACAAAACGACGCGGCGGCGGCGGTCATGAATGACGAAATTTCACAATCTTGGAAGTTCATTACTTGACAATAATGTCAAGATAATATGAAAAAATTACTGTTCAAAACATGTTATTTTTATCATAAATTTATTTTGAGCAGTAGTAGTAATATGGGTAAAAGTAGTAGTAGTACCAGTAAGTAGTAGGGTTAGTAGTAGTAGATCTTGCTAATAGACCTGGTTAGACCTACAGACTGTCATAACTAAAGCTTTTGAAAAATCTTGCCCTCTTGAGCTGGGAGAACTCAAGAGGACAGCGAGAATGTCTTTTAACAGAACAAAAAGAACCAGAACTCAAGCCGACTGGGAGCAATACAGCACCAATCTGCGGGAGTTTAAAAAGCTAGTTAGAAAAAAACAGAGAGAGGCCTGGAAAGGCTACTGTGAGGAAATCGAAGATCACTCGCAGACTGCACGGCTCTACAAAGTCCTCGCAAAAGACAAAGATCGCGACCTAGGTCTACTAACAAGAGAGGACGGCACTAAGACCGCTAACCTACAAGAGAATCTTGAACTGCTTATGCAGACCCATTTCCCTGGTTCGTCGGCAATAGACGAAGGAACTGGCCAGACGAGACAAACTTTCAACCTACGGATTTAGTCTGGCAAGGTGCCAACCAAATAGTCAGTGAAGTCAAAATACGATGGGCTTACGATTAGCTTCTCACCCTTCGAATCGCCAGGCATTGACGGCATCCGTTCAGCTCTACTACAATGGGGCATGGACGAGTTACTGCCGCACCTGGTAAAGGTGTTCTGAGCATGCATAGCCTTTGAAAAAATCAGTGCTGCCTAAACAAAGAGGGGCGTCCCTCTTGCTCAGTGGCTGGATTTTCAACATGCTCTCAAAGAGACGCGTGCAAATAAAGGTGGAAGACACTGTAGTGAGAGGCATCGTTGCCAGAGGATGCTCGCAGCTAGGCATTCTGTCGCCACTGTTATGGAACCTTGTTCTCGACAGCCTCTTGCATCGCCCCAACTCAGATGGATTCTACACCAATGCATATGCAGACGATCTTACGATACTGTTCAATGAAAAGTTCAAAGGAGTTCTGTGCAATCGAATGCAGAGTGCCCTTCGCTTAGTCGAAGAGTAGTGTAGGGAGCACTCCCTGTCTGTAAACCCCAGGAAGACGGAGATGATGCTCTTCACCAGAAAAATGAGGAGGAGCCAACTAAATTTTGCATCTGAGGTAAAATACCTTGGGATCACCTTCGATGATAAATTAACCTGGAATCTTCATTAGAGAACTGCCTGCCCAATTATAAAGAGAGCTATGAGAACAACCTCGACCAGAGCCATGGAAGTAATGTTGTGCCTGCCGTCCCTAGATATTTATCTAAAGGAAGTGTGCAACTCAGCATAGAATGTGAAGAGACTAGACGCCACCTGTGGGAGGAGGCAGTCACTACTGCAGGCCAGTGCACATATCATACCTCCCGAGTTTGTCTTTGAAAAACTATATGATGTATAAATAAAACCAATTGAGCCTATAACCGAAGGTGCGGTTAACATTTTCGTGGATGGACGTGGAAACCCATGAAGGAGCAGGCTGTAGAATTTACTCCCGAAGCTTGCGAATTTAATTTAAATAATCTTTGGAGGGACATGCAGGTATAGTTCAGTCTCAACTTTCTGCAGTATCCATAGCCGCAAAAGAGATTGTTCGTAGGAACACTGAGGACAAGACAATTCAAATCTACACGGACAGTAGACAAGCACTACTGGCCTTGAAAAGTTATAACTTACAGCCTGGTCAGTACTAGAATGCCATAATTCACTGGAGGATGTCGCCCGCAAAAACAGAATTTCTGTGTGCTGGGTTCAAGCATTATGGCAACCGGCCCTTCAAACCTACCTATCGCGACGACGATACATATGATAAAAAAGATCACCCATGAAGACTTTAGGGCAAGATGGGACGAAACAACTAACTGTCGATTGGCCAGGGAGATACTAAGCTACCCTAATGAGTCTGCAGCAAGAGCATACCTGGATAAGTTAAGGAAGACCCTGCGTCTCCCCACCTCTATGCACAGGCTGTGAGCAGGAGGACGAAGCAGAGAACATCTTCTCTGCAATTGTGACGCTGTTTCGGAATTAAGGGAATCCATTTTGGGAGAACGATGGGCAACCGTGGCTTTTCTCAGAACAGCTTCCTCGGGCAACATCGCCGTTGTTGGGCGATGGCCTAGATAGTTTGGTTGACCTATGGAGGACGCATAGGAGGTCCAATGAGCCTAAGTGCCGTGAGGCACACCTTTTCCTTATTCTGCCTTATTGTCGACCCCCAAAGGTGAGTATCTCGTTCTTGCAAAGGCTGCGCATCTGCCCAGGTGATGGAGAGGCATTTCATCATCCTCCCCGCCGTTTGGGCAAGTGGTTTTCCCGTTACCGCCATTGTGTCCTGGTTTTACAAGGCTCAGCAATAATAATAATGTTCTCAGCCTGTCTGCACTCTTAAAAATGTCTCCACTTTCTTGAGAGAACCTCATTAGTCTGCTCTTTGATTGTCGCTCTTACTTGGGCTCTAGGAAGGCCTTAAATGGGCTCCGGGCCTATGCACAGGATGCCAGAGCCGAACCTGCTGCAAACCTTACTTTTTTGTTCTATGGAGCCGCTTCAAGGTATTTGCGCACTCCTGAACCAATTTATACCTAGTTAAACCTGGGTGCACAGACCGCTTTGAGGG
>MU182259.1:0-16759 GCA_016904865.1 Pissodes strobi
AACCTTAGTTAAGGTGTCAAGATAAAGGTTTATGCTTATAGTTAGGTGTATCCAAAGTAATTTTTGAAATGCTGGGTCTAAATCCGGGTTCGACATAGTTTGTTCTATTGTAGATCCTTACTGCCGCCTAGCGTCATGGACCCCATGCTGCAGTATCAGCTGAGCAGCATGTACGGCCCGGGAGCGAGAGAGAGACTTGAACTAGAACATCTGGAGAGAGAGAAGAGGGAAAGGGAAATCAGAGAGCTGAGAGAAAGGGAACTCAACGACCGGTGAGTTCAACTTCCGTCGTTTATATTTATATCATTTGTATTGCGTAACTTCCAGTACATGTGCTTCATAGTTACATGGATCAAAAAGTCAATTTTCCCATTTTTAGACTCAAGGAGGAAATAATGAAATCGGGTATGCGGCCTCCCAATACGGTCGATCCTCACTGGTTAGAGATCCAACGACGATACGCAGCTGCGGGCCTGGCCGGTCCCCCGGGTGGTCCGCCCGGCTTGTTACCGCATCACTTCGCCTTGTATCCTGGAGGGGGCAGTGCGGCGCAATTGTCGCAAATGGAGAGAGAAAGGTGTGTATAAAAATTATATATTTCAACTTTTGGATATTCTTTTAAATGCTTTATTATGTATTTTTAGGTTAGAAAGGTTAGGAATCCCCCCACCCGGAGGGCCCGGCCCCGGCGGACCCCCTGGACATCCCCACCATCCCGCGCACGCAGCTGCACAGCTCGAAGCAGCTGAACGGCTCGCCTTGGCGACGGACCCCATGGTAAGAATCTTCGATTGATGTCGATTAAGGACAATTGTCTAGAGATGATCACCCGGATTTACATTGTCTTGATTTTTGATGAATGTTATAACATTTCAATTAGTAGCAGCTATTTCTGAGCGGTGGTAAACGGTAAACACAATGGAAGTCCAATAATAAACTTTTAGTCTACAAATATTGAAATTGTTTATGTACTGCATTGAAACGTGGCATTTGCTTGCCCTATTTCCAATTTGCGTCGTCCCATATTATCAAGTGGTTTTTGTGTCGTGTTGTTGAAGGTACGGCTGCAGATGGCGGGCATTTCTCCGGAGTACCATGCGCATACTCACGCGCATACACACGCTCACACCCACCTCCATTTGCACCCCCAGCAGCAGCAGGCGCAACAGGAGGCGGCAGCGGCGGCGGCTGCAGCCGGATTTCCATTACCAGGTTAGTACGTGTCTTAAGAGTGACTATTAAAAATTATAAGACGAGTGGCACGATACGTGATTTCAAATCAAGGTCTCTATAGATCGAAATGGGCAATTTGTTAATTTTAAATCTATTCTTTCAGCTTCGGGTACACCGGGTTACCCTAGGCCGGGCATGATGCCTGGCCGAGACGGCCCGTTGGGTTTGCACCATCCCGATTTGCTAGGCCGGCCCTATGCTGACCAACTAGTTCATCAGGTAACTATTTAAACGACATTTTGTTCCATTTAAAAAAAAACTAGGTCGAGGTGGCCACAATAATGGCAATAACCTAAGTTAGTTTAGATATCTGAACTGATTTTATTTCATGTTACATGTTCTTACTGTATGTGTATTTTATTTATATATTTATACTGTCGCGAATGGTCCTAAATAGAATTAAAACTGTGTTGTATTGTTGTTCAGGCGGCAGCCCACGAACAGCTACAAAGACAGATGCTGCTAGAAAGAGACAGGTTCCCCCCTCATCCCTCGATCGTTGCTCAACACGAGGAATATCTCAGGTCCGTCTCATTCTTTTCTCCATTTTGTGTTGTCCCATTTGGTGTCCGGGTTTTTTACAATAGTTTGTAAAAGATGATTTGACTTTTAACATATCAAATCAGTGACGTTCAAGTCAATATAAATTCGGGCGAAAAATCATCTTTTACAAAAAGATAGGCGCGCCGCAATAAAAATAACAGCTTCTGCTTTTTAAGTGCTTCCTTTGGGTTTATGTTTTGTTATATTTTTAGCATAGGTTTGATCTACCTTTAGGCCCCACTCATCTTGCCGAGGATTGTTTGCACTTGCTAATTATCTATTATTTTATTTCAATTTTTAATAATTCGTCTGACGGTGTATGAACTCTAACAAAGTACGCTATAAGCTCCCTATTTTGTAAGTTAGCATTGCCCAAGAGAAATAAATAGATAGATAAAATGTTCTATTATGCAAACAGCCAAATTAGTTTATCCTTGCTTACAGTCCGAGATGCTTTTGAAACAACAATAATTTTGTTTTACGGCGTGTGCCCACTATCATTCATGTAGTCAATAATATGTACGATACTAAGGAACAGTGTGTCTTTATTGATGTAGTTTTCACATTTTAGGCAGCAAAGAGAGCGCGAACTTAAGGTGCGGGCGCTAGAAGAAGCAGCGCGCGGTTCCAGATCCTAAACGTGTTCGGTAAGCTTATTTTATTTATTTAATTGATTATTTTTGAGACGACAGTTTGGTCTGTTGGTACCTGAGCCAATAGTACGTGCATTCGCATGCCAATGAGGTTTAAAGTATATCTATTTATAGTTTCAAGATAGAATCATTACGGTTTGCGTATTTAGGAAGCCTCCACATTACAGAACCCTGGTTAAATAACGTCACCTGATTGGCTAACTCCAACCGCCCCGTTATTGTTGCTTACGTTTTTTCACTTCACGCATTTGTATGAGACTTTTCGAGAAAAGCAGGAATGTGAAAGCCTGGCTTAAGTGGTAAGGTTCGCGTTTAGAATGCGGAACAATGGGTTCGATGCTTGGCCCTTGCAAGCTTTTCAATCAATCAGTCAAGCTTTATTGTCAAGAAGAAACAATACACATAAAATAACAGATATACAAATATGTCCGAACTACATCTAGATACATAGGAACGTTTACCATTAGGAAATACAGTTCGGGTTAGTTTGGGTTAGTTCTTTGATTAGGGCAACGCAGGTGCTTTTTCGGTTGTACGATCAATTGCGTTTTTTGTTGTGTTACAGGTGTGGGTGTGCGGTGTATTATATACTGTCGGCCAGAGAAAAATTCGCCGGTTTTAACGTGCTATTTCGTAAAACTATGCGGTCTCAGATTATTGAATAATCCCCTATTAAGTATAATAAACAACCTTATCTCCGGAACGTATATTGTAAACATTCTTTTTTGCGGGGACGATGAACGCCTAGTTTAGAGATAAGAGTAACAATGGCTTGTTTTGAATAAGCGGACTTTATTTGTTCATTCTTTAATCTTTTCTCATAATCTTCCCTGCTTATGGTGCGACTACAATATTAAATCCGTATGACTAACTGTAAAATATGTAAAACGGACGATTGTAAGGTGTCGTTGTAGCCTTGCGAACGATGTGGAGATAAATATTGTTCACTCTGCGCTAAACTCAGTGCATCTGAGGTGAGATGTATGGAATTGAAGAAGTTGCGTGACCTCTGCTTTTATTGTGATGCCTGCCGCAATAGAATCAGGGAACCTTACCCGGATGTAGTAATACCATAGGACAAAATGAAAAAGGAGATAATTGAGGAAATTCAAAGCATTCGTTTTGCGGCAATTATTGATCAAAGCAACGCCAAATTCGACACATTCATGGAGGAAATGAAGCAATTGAGTAGTCAAGTGCAGCAACTGATTAAAACTCAATATGATGTGGTTGAGAAAATTCAACCCAAATTGGATGATATCGGTAACACGCACCGGAATGCCTCCGGGGCGCACAATTTCTGTGTTGATCACGTGAACATACGGTCACTAGTCCCTTAATTTGCAGACGTGAAGGATCTACTTCTGCACAAGCAGTAGCATGTTTTAGGTATCTCAGAAACGTGGTTGTCCTTTTAATATCCTGATGCATTGCTGAGTGTTCCTGGATATCAGCTTTACCGTGTCGACAGAATTACTAGGGGAGGAGGTGTGTGCGTGTATGTCACTGCCAATTTGAGGAGTTCAGTGATACAAGTGCCAGCGGTACAGGACAGCGGAGACGTGGTTGAATAGTTATGGATTGAAGTGGCGTATAAGAATAAAAAAATACTAGTTGGTAATTTGTACAAACCCCCATTAGTTGGCTATAAACAGTTAAGTTTTATGGAAAATGTTTTGTCTACACTAGCTTCATCCTATGACCATACACTCCTTATGGGTGATTTAAATATAGACTTGTTTGTTAGAACAGTAGAGGGCAACTATCTCGAATCGCTGTTGCGCGTGTTTGACCTAAAGCAGGTAGTCTCTGATCCGACAAGAGTGAGCAGAAACAGTTCAACCTTAATTGATATTATCTGTATTGATAACAAATTAAAAGTTATAGACTCGGGAACCGTAGATATGCTCAATCTGACGGATCACAGACTGGTGTACTCCATTCTTGAGATGGAGGCACCCAAACCTGCTGCTAAGATAATTACATATAGAGATTTCAAACATTTCAATAAACAACTCTGAATACGAAATGCAGCAATTGCGATTCGAGGAGATGCTGCAACAGGGACATCTGGACTTAGACACTAAAATCTGTCTCTTCAACCAAAGGCTGGCGGAACTATTTGTCAGACATGCGCCTTTGAAGTCGGCCCAAATTAAACGTAAGCATAAACCATATATTACGGATACAATTAAAGAAATTATAAAGCTAAAAAATAAGGCATTTAATAAATATAAAAGAACCAGAGATGTTTGCTCACAAAAATTATTACATGGACATTAAGAACTACCTCTCATTCGCAATCCGTAGCGAAAAACAAGCCTATATGTCTTTTGAATTGACGAAGGTTCAAAAAGATCCAAAAAAACTGTGATCAAAAATGAACAATTGGAATATTCATTCCAAAAGCAATAATGACATTCCCACTCACTTAAGGGACGTGAATAAAATAAGTGACTCATTCGCTAGCGTGGCTGAGTTGGCAATTCCGGTTAATGTTGAGACACTTGATTTTTTCAGGAACAATAAATTAGATAAATTAGATAATAGTCGCTTTAGCTTTAGTAACATTTCTGAATATGATGTGTACCGGGCCTTTGCCCGTATTAGGTCAAAAAGTGTGGGTATAGATGGGTTAAGTCATAATATGTTGTTGTTTAGCTCAGATTATGTTGTACCAGTGATTACTGAGTTTTTTAACATATGTCTGCAAGGGGGAGGGTTTCCGAGCATATGGAAATGCTCTCTTGTTAGACCATTACCGAAGAATTTTAAGATAGAGAGTCTTGCCGAATTGAGACCGATCAGCCTCCTGCCGATCTTGGCCAAAATGTTGGAATCTCTGGTATCCGAGATGATTTTGGAGTTCATATGTGACAAAAATATCGTACCTGCGATACAATCCCGGTTCCGGAGGAGCCACAGTACTGCGACGGCGTTTAGCAAGGTAACAACTGACATTACAAAAAATATGGATGAATCCATGGCCTTTTGCTTGGTCCTTCTTGACTATAGCAAGGCGTTTGATTTAATTAATCATGATATGCTGGTGGCGAAGGTCGGCTACTTTGGCTTTTCTGAGCAGGTGTGTGTATGGCTTTCTAGTTATCTTCGCGCAAGAACGCAGATCGTGGAGTTGGATAGGGTGAGATCGGGGTCCGTCTAGATGAGGCATGGAGTGCCTCAAGGGAGTATTCTGGGACCATTACTGTTTAGTTTATATACCTGCGACCTTCCTAAGCGGGTCCGGTTTTGCTTCGTCCACCTTTACGCGGATGACACCCAACTTTTGGCAGGTTTTTCCCCTGAGAATGCGAGCTGGGCTTTACAGGAGGTGAATGGCGATTTGGGCGCGATTTTCAGGTGGTCTACCGATCATGGTTTGATTCTGAACGCGAAAAAAAGTACCTATATGATAATTGGTTCTAATACCGTCAGAAACAAATTTAGTCTTTATAATTTTACTGCCCTGAACGTTAATGGGTCGTTATTGCCTTCTGTGGAGTCTGCTAGAAACCTTGGAGGGACGTTCGATGTGGGGCTGGATTTTGAGGCTCATGTTAATAAAAAAATGTCAGCTGTGTACATTAAGTTGAAAAGTTTATACGCATTTAAACATGTCTTGCCTGTTAAGATTAAATTGATGCTAATTGAATCACTAATTTACCCCCTACTAGACTCTTGTAATGTAGTATACTACAAATATTTAAGTGGTGAGCTCCAAAAGAAAATACAATTGGCTCAGAATGCGTGTGTTCGATTTGTTTTCTGTGTAAAAAAATTTGATCATATTTCTCCCGTATATGCTCTAAACAATCTTCTAAAATATGAATATCGAGCGAAGCTTCATTTCGGAGTATTTGTTTATAAGGTGTTCAAGTCCAGATGCCCAGGTTACCTGTGGGAATATATGGTAGCGAGACAAGACCTGCAGAATCTAAATCTTCGTAACGTGGTTAGATATTAAATACCGCAGCATCGTACGTCTAAATTTAGGGACTCATTTGCCTTTTTGGCCATAGAGCTGCTCAACTCGGAGATATATAACATTATGATACTTAATTCATTGGCGGCTTTCAAACGGAAATACAGGTCTTGTCTTCTCCAAATTATGTCATAATGTATAATAGCTTAGTTGTTATATTTTCTCTCTGTTAACTGAGATACTTGCATTTACTTAGTAACCATATTGTTTGGTGAGGTAACATGGAAGAACGCCATGCGAATGTTACCTTTTGTGTGATAGGATGTAATGTGACTGTATATTCATCTATTATTGCATAATAAACGTTTTTTCTATTCTATTATATTCTAAAAGTTTTCCACAAGAAACTCGGCCACGCTATAATAGGCTCGGGAAACAAGCAATCTTTTAACTCCCCTTTTAAACCCCTTATCGTTCTGCATCCGCTTTAAGTGGATGCTTAAGTGATTAAATAGTTGCCTACTGTTATAAATGACAGAGTTCTTTGTTCGTGTAGAAGTCGGTATAGGCAACGGTAAATTACCGACACTCCTAGTGGCATTTGTGTCACTCTTATATTTTTTGTGCATTAAGCAAACAGATTCCAAAATAAACAAGTGTAGCGTATCAGAAAAACACTCGGTATTTTATAAATTAAATCATGACAGCAACCCGAATATTTGGAGTTCTAGACGAACGTTATTTACATTACTACACGTAATATTATTGTTTTACAGTGATGAACGAGATACTCGCCGCGGGTGACAAGGCCGAAATAACCTTGCTGAATCAGTATTGTTATTGTAACATTATATTTATGCTACGAACTTACACCAATCCATAGGAGACGGAGTGACGCATTGATATGCGTAGGTAGATTATAAGGGTATACATTATGTCGTGTTACTATCTTGTATATTCCTTGCTATAATTAATACAGAGCTCTATAGTGACCTGGAGTTTTACTCAATAAATAAAACGAGTTCTACACAAGGCCGGCAATGTTAGTATACCGTGCATAAGAAAAAGTAGTTTACACGAATCTCTCGGACGGGCTCCACACATGCATTTAACCGCTCTTTTTTGTAAAAGAAACACACTATCAAATAGTCGCTTTGAAGATACTCCCCAAAAACAAATTCCATACCTAAGATGCGACTCGATGAGTGAAAAGTATGTATTCCTAACCACGTGAGCATCCACCTTTTTTGAGATGACTCGAACTGCATAGCAGTTAGAAGCGAGCCTTGAACTAAGCTTGTTTATGTGGCCCATAATTTAAGTTTGCTATCAATAAAAATACCCAAAAATGTAAGTTTCCGACAAGTTATTCAAGCTCTCACTCCCCAAACTTACAATACCCAAGTTACATCCAAAGGACATCACACTAGTCTTCGATACATTGAGTGACAAGCGGTTTGCATCGCACCACTGCTTAATTTTTGCCAAATAGTGTTGTTAGTTTGGCCTAGTACCGCGACATCTTTATTATGCCACAGAATGGTTGAGTCATCCGCAAACAGTGTGAACTGTCCAGATATGGCCAGACGCGAGAAATCATTTAATATAAATTAAAATAGTATCGGGCCAAGAACCAATCCCTAAGGCATTCCATAGTCCAGCTTCCATTGTTCAGAACTGCACTGATTAAAAGAAACACTCTGAAGTCTTTCCGTTAGGTAAGACTTGAACCACCTCAGTGATGTCCCTCGAAACCCATATGAATCAAGCTTCCCCAGCAGTATTCCATGGTCCACACAGTCGAAAGCTTTCGATAGAACACTGCTGCGGCGGCCTCCCCATCGTTGAGTTCCAAGTATAGGTCTTCCAAAAATGGAAACACTGCATCCGTCGTCTCCTTTGCAGTCTGGAAACCAAACTGTTTAGGGCTCAATATGTTATTGACCTCCAGGAAGGAGACTACTTTTGTTTTGGAAATCTTCTCAACGACCTTCGATAAAGTGGGCAGAAGGGCAATCGGTCTATAGTGTGAAGGGACATTTCCTATCACCACCCTTGAATAATGGATAACAGCAATTTTCAAAGAAGAAGGAAATGATCCACTAAGAAAAGACAAATTAATGCATTAAGCCAAGACCCCCAAAACCGAATCCGGGAGCTTCAACAATACTGTTGCAGAAATATCATCCCAACCCGATGTTTTACCATTTCTTATTTGCCCAAGAACTGCTGTTAGTTCCAAAGTATCAGTAGATGCAAAATAAATGGAATACCTCACAGACACATTCTTTAATTATTTTCTATGGTCGTTATATAAATTTGCTTTATTCGAAAGTGAAGCCACTACAGAGCAGAAAAAATCATTCAGTTTCTCAAATTTTTTCAATTTTAAAAAACGCTTTATTGACGGAAGTAAAAAGACACTCATTGACAAAGCTACTGTAAAATCACAGTGTACACAAAAAAAATGGTTATATTTAATTCTAAAAATAAGTACTTGTTATATGCACAAACTATAGTGAATATGACATGTACAGAGCTATAAAATAAAAGTCATAAAATAAAGGAGTAAAAAAAAATAAATAAAACAACAATATTACCGATGGTACATTAAAAGATAAAGCAATGTTAAATCATAGTCAAAAAGAAAATAAAAAAACAATAACAATAAAATAACATTATTCAGTCAAATGTGTAATTAAAAAAGTCATCAATCGAGTAGAAGGTCTTAGAAAGCAGTAGAGCTTTAGCTTCTTTTCTAAATTTTTTATAACTTTGATTTTTTCTGATTATCAACAGTAGGTGATTGAATATTTTCTTACTGTTGTAAAATATTGTATTGTAAGATGGAATCGGTAAGTTTGTTTTAAACGTTTGTCTAGTGTTGTGTACAGAAGGAGAATTAATGAGGTTTTTATATTTTTTATACATTAGACAACATGTTTCCAACAAGAATATGCGAGGTAAAGTTGGTGTTTTGTTGGAGATAAACAAAGGTTTACTCGAATCCCTGATGTTAACCTTACATAGATACTTAAGTGCCCTTTTTTGCAACACAAACAATGAATTTAATAGGTAATTGGCACAGGGACCCCAAAAACATATCCCATATCTTAAATAAGACCCAATCAGTGAGAAATAAGGACCCTTTGCCGTTTCAAAGTCTTAACTATTAGAGATAATTCTAATTGTATAGCAGCTTGATGCAAGTTTTCTACTTAAGTTAGTTAAGTGAGATTCAAATTTCAGCTTGTCATCAATATAAATCCCCATAAATTTATTAACGCTTAGATTATTTATAGTTGAAAAGTCATTAAAAGAACATTTAAAAGTAATAATATTAGTTTTAGATATATTAAGAGAGAGTACATTAGCATCGGTCCACTCTTTAACCTTAATCAGATCATTCCTGACATCCGCTTCTAGATCTACAGAATTTTTTTCATCCAAAGTATCGTCGAGTCATCGGCATATAAAATTGATCAGGAGACGGCCCAGAATCTGCCCTGTCATGCCTACTCTTACCCCTAATTTCATTGACAATATTCCAAGTTTCTCCTTGTCTGTTTCTGGAAGAATTAATTCTATCTTGGTAATACATATCTTTATCTTTTCCAAACACCCCATCCTCCACTAAATGACTAAATCTACCTTACATTTCATAGCAATACAAACTCAAGAATGACTCATTCACTAGTATCATTGTTCCCCCATGAGTAAGATTCGAGCGACAATAACCATCCAACACTACATAATGTTGTAAACATATTGGTTCTCCAGGTCTCAACCAGTGCTCGCAGAGCAACACTAGTTCTGGATGAGTCAGACTATCCAGCAAGACAGAAAGTTCATCCGATTTATTCCTGACCGACTGGATATTCAGAACCATCATTGACATGGAGTTAGAAGAATGGAGGGGTCTAAAAAATTATTATTTCCCAGCAGCTCCAAGACCGATCCCTGTGGGACACCATGGTTTACAGCCTCAACGTTTGAGCATTCACCGTTGAAGGAGACAAACTGAGTTCGGTCGGACATGTAGGACTTTATCAGAGCAACACTTTGATGATCAAAATTGTAGCAGGCTAGCTTCTCAATTAAACTGTCATGTGGGACACAATCAAAAGCCTTCGTAAGGTTATAGAACGATGCATATGAATCAAGACCAGCCTCCAGACACTCCGCCACAATCTCAACGAGATTATTTATTGCCAGAGTAGTTGATTTTTTTATTTCGAAATCAATATTGGCTTTGTAAAAAAAAAATAGTTTTCTTCAAAAAAGTGATTCATTTGATCTTTCAGGATTGATTCATAGATTTTAGACAGAATGGGCAGTCGAGATATGGGGCGATAGTTAGAGAGATCATCAGCTGTTCCCTTGTTTTTGAAGATGGGTATTACCTTAGCTTTCTTCAGCGCACTGGGGAAAAATGTCATGAGCAATGCACAGATTAATAAGTTTGGTGAGAGGATAAGTTATGACATGCTTTAAGGTTTTGATGATTTTTGTTGTTATATCAAAACAGTCCTTACTGGTGCTGTTTTTAAGGTTAGAAATTTTTTGACGAACCGCATTGAAAGTTGTTCCATGAAAGAGGAAAGGCTCAGTGTTAATGTTTTTGGGTAGGAACTGTTCAAATAACTTATTTGTTTTGGACAGATTGGAAATCACATTATCAGCAATATTTGCAAAAAAAAGTGCTGAGCATTCAAGGCAGAGTCCTCAGGAGAATTTGACTGTCTCGAATTTTGTTTTATAATTTTCCACGTGGCTATCTGTGGCCTGGGAGCATTAATTATAACTTGAGCGGACGGAACTAGGGCCGGATACTGCTTATTGAAGGAGTGGAGTGTGAAGTCCATCACGCATCCCCCTCAGCTCATCATTGAACCAGTCCATGATAGTCTTCCTACTATGACTCCCGATCTTGGTTCTTAACGGAAAACATGACTCAGACAAAATCTGACATCAATGTCAATACTCGACTCACCGACGAAATCCCAGTTTACCTCCTCAATGCGGTTATACAGTAATAAAACACCTTCCTGGGTAATTGGCCTATATGTGATGCTGCTTTTGTCTTGCTTAGTTTTAAAACCGGGTTTAAAGGAAAAGATAACACCCTTGTGATCAGAAATATGTTGCAGTTCAAGAGGCCTGCAAGACGACTTCTCAGACATGATGTTGGTAAATACATTATCAATACAAGCATCATTCCCAGTGGCAAAGTCCACTGACTTATTAAGGCTACAAGATTGCAGCAAAAAAATCAGCTGTCTTGAATTGTCATTATTATGAAACTGAACATTAAAGTTACCTGTCAGCACCGTGCCAAAGGACAGATCCAACTTACCCAGAACCTCAGACAGACGCTGCAAAAAAGCACCAAAATCACTCTGAGGGGATCTATAAACAGTTACCAACTGAGTCGAGCAGTGCTCCAGGAAGACCCCGGATGTCTCACATGTGATCTCCTTAGAGCATCCATCAATGTCAAGGTTTTTAAAGGCACTACCATTTTTTATGTAAATAGCCACATTCCCATGACTTTTAACTGACCGGCAGAAACCGGAACCAGCACTGAAACCATGTATACGAAAATTGAGAAACTCTTCACCATTCAACCAATGTTCATTCAGACAAAGAAAATGCACATCATTCTCCCTAAGGCTGGTGGGTTTTAGGCATCCCATTATTAATCTGATTGTGTCGTTCAGGACAAGGTCCAGTCTATAAGCGTGGGACACGGAAAGAGCTCGAGATGCATGATTAGTAGATTCGGGCGTCCCCTGGGCAACGGTGCATAAGTACCGGCAGATCTTTCCACAAGCTGAGCTACAACGATTAGCGATCACATCGAAAACATGGGAATGGTTATGATACTCGTAATGTTGACACCAAAGAGTAGTCTCACCAAGTTTTAAAATTTACAAAAGTATTTAGATTTATCGGCCCTATAATGTATTTACAGCGTTCGATGACATTCCAAACGATTTAATTAGATTGATTATAAAACAAATTTATATCTAAAATAACGTCAATTTTTATTTGTAGATAAGCAGATATTACCATTTGGGCCAAAGTCATACTATATTTCCAGCGTCTGTTCAGAGGACAGAAGAATTAGACGCCAAGGAAATGATATATATCAAGTTTATCCCTCATTACGAGCTGGAGTTGAGCAAGAAGGAACTTAAAATATATTCCAGAATCATATATATACACATAGAACTTTAATTTTTTAAACTATATTTTGCAAACCGGTAGAGTAACAAGAGAGTTTTGTATGCCACTGTGGTTGCTAGGTTTTAACGGTAATTTATTGAAAAATAGTTATTTATATATTAAAGTGCAGAAAATTAGAGATAGGCAACGTTGGGTCTGTAAATAAAGTCGCCTTATCGGAACAACCGCGTTAATAGCGTTAAAACTATGAAAATAATGTAATTTTTATCTGAGATATTGACTGATGGTTGAGCCGTCTTCCTATATAAAACGTATTGCTGTTAAAATTGCATTTTCGAAAAACGAATGTTTTAAGTTGATGAAATATCGCAATATGCATAAAAATAGATAAATGTAAACCTCCATAAAACTAATCGGTTAAAGTTTAACGCGATTTTTCGGTTCCTGTAAGGCGAAATTAATAAAATGACCCGAAGGCTCTAATTGAGTGTTTTCTGAAAAGCTTTAAAATACTATCCCCTAAGGACCTTAGTGCCTATGTCGAAGAATTAGCTCGGAAAAATGGCCATGTTCTATATTTCTAATATACCAAGAATCCCATAAGAATTCGATATAAACAGAACATATGGCCTTTTTATTTCTTCTATAGGTCTATGTGTGTATAAATTAATTTAGTTTCTAGTCTATATACAATTGCTTCATCTTGGATATATGTCTAAAAAGACACTAAAAGCCATATATATATTTTTTTGAGCTAGTTATTCGATATTCGAACTATATTTTTAGAGTATTTAGAGATATATTCCGAATCGTTTTAGAGATGTATTGTAAAAAAATAATCGCCCAGATTTTTACGAATATTAATGGAGTGTCCAAAATGTGAATGCGACTTCGTTTAGTGCCTAATGCATTGTCTCATCCAATTTTTGGAGCCATTACGTTATGTTGAACGCTTAGTCATTGCAGCTAATAATATATATTTTAAATTTTTATGGGAAACTGTTACAATAGTAAAGGCTTGAGATATACACACTTGTCTGTTTCCCTGTTTGGAGCAATGCAACTACCAAAAAATTGGAGTCAGTTTTTTGGATAATACTTACAGTGTTTCTTACATGATAATGACCCTATGAAAGACATTCAGAATATATATTATTAGTGTTTCATATTTTTCTCATCAAATCATGTAAATACCAGGTTAAAATCAGTTTCGAAAAAATATCGTTTGATAATTATTGTATACAGATTTTTACCGATAACGCACAATTCGTTATCTAATGCAATTCAGTCAATTCGTGTTTAAGGCTGTTTTATCACTTACGAGAAATTTGCCGTGTAAGTGATAAGGTAGCTTCAAGCTTGGTTACAGCAATAGAATACCTTTTAAGGCTTGGTTTACACCGGAGATTCCATGGTTGGATATGTATAGCGTGTGACACAACGAGCGTGTTATAGGTCAACTTCAAAATCAATTAATTACATTCAGTTATCCTGATTTCATACAGTGTACAGTCTCAAAATGAAATTATTGTATTTGAGATATTTACGTGATCGTTGATAATTTATTAATTCTCGGAAGCTTCTGGTTGAGCAGAACTTCAAAAGTCAATCGTTAGATTGTACTTCTCAATATATTTGACTACTGATAAATATGGTAACTATCGAAATTTGTGTTGAAGTCGATTCAATTCTAAGGAAAGCTCGTTGTTACACATGAAATGTTTTGGCTACATTGCTTACGAGGTTATTTTCAAATCAAATCAAATCGTTTATTGGTGTTATCACACAGAAATGCATTTACACAAGTCAATATGGTAGTATTAAAACATAATTCAACCTTAATGAAACTGTTTACAGCTAAACCTAATATTAAAATATACTAAATTTGCTAGACCTTCCAAAGGCATCAGAACTATTTATAATAAAATGACAGAAAACAAACGAATACAATCATAAAAAGGCATCAGAATCACAATTCAAAAACTCATTGTCACGAAAAAATGTCCAACTGATTAGGAAGTGATCCTTTTCTTGAAATTTGTTCGAGATTGGTTTTTTTATGAGAACAGGCACTTTATTATAGAATTTAATGCAGAGACAGCTCATGCCATCTCTGTAATCTCCAGTAAGCACGCACTAGATTGACTTTTCCACGTAACTGAATGCCCCCATATTTAGGGTGCTAATGCAGACGATCCCTCACAAAGAGCAAGCACTCCAAAATAAACAGGGCAGTGTCAAGACACCCAGACACACAAAAGCCCGCCGGCATTCATCCCGATAGCCCACTTACTATTCCTATAGCCATTCGCTGTATCCTGAACACATCTGCAGGCCCAGCACTGTCCCCAAACCAATACTGCATAAGTGATATGTGAGTGACACGGATTGAAGTACGCCTATCTCAACGTTGGTGTTGAGGCACTATCAGAGATTCTGCATAATAGAAATATATTTGGGCGAAGTCTGTTCACAACCGAATGCGTGTGAGAGCTCCAGGGGAGTCTGGAATCCATGCGCACCTCCAGGAACTTCACACTCTTAGACACCTCCTCAGGAAGAAGCTGTCTAGTCGAGAAAACAATACTCTGCGTTTTCCCAGCATTCAGGAAGAGTTTTTTTTTGTCGTAAACCACTGTTCCCTTACCTGTGCCTCATCGATCTCACTTCCAACGCACGATATAGTAGTGTCATTCGCGAAGAGCGTGTACTTACTCATAGGATCAACATTTGACAAGTCATTGATGTATTTTAGAAATAGAAGTGGACCAAGTATAGATCCCTGTGGCACACCCACCGATAGTACTCTCTTCGCCGATTCCACCCCACATACCCGTACTACTTGAGATATGTTAAAAAGATAGCTAGTGACCACTTCAATGCTGTTTTTATTAAAATTCATTTTTTTTAATTTATCGAGAAGCGGCTAGTGTGAGACACAGTCAAAGCCCTTACTTAGGTCACAGAAGACCCCAGACAAGTACTCACTGCTCTCAAAGGCCGCATGAATCTGCTCAACCAGACTCACGATACCAAGAGAGGCGCTACGACTCGTCCTAAATCCAAATTGACTCTCTGTTAGAATACCATTACTCTCAAAGAAATGTGACACCCTCACAGCCAAGCATTTCTCAAATACTTTCGAGAGTGTGGGCAACAGTGACAGGACTAGATTTTAAGGGATCATTTACATCCCCCTTCTTACAGACCGGTACCCACCAAATGTCAGTTTTACCTATAGATACAGGGTTTTCTTGTCAATTTAGATCCTTACCTAGAGAGAAAAGGTATTAAATCTCATAAAAAATGTCATTCGATTAAGTAACTCGGCTCTTATTTTTAAGCTTCTTCACGGCTTAAGGCCTCCAATTCAGTAAAAAGATATTCAACAAGGGTTCTGTTTGCACTTTGGTTTGAATCTTTTAGGTGTTTGAATGTTGTGATTTTGTTTACATCTAGGATTTCAGGATGAAATAGGAGACTGCATTAAAAAGTAAAAATATATATCAGTCACAAATTGGATGTATTTCAAATGTTTCCATTTTTAGTACCGACAGAACTAATAAACCAAATGGAAATTATCCCACGATACCTATAAAGCCTCGTAAGCAATACCGCTATAAATCAATTTGCGCTATAAACCAATCTACCTTAATTTTTTTTCTTGGACACCGTAACTATATTATAATTTTGTAAAAAAAATCTCGCTGCTTGTACAGATCTGTATAGTTCGGGAAGGAATATATTTGTCCAGAAAATCGTATATTATACAGGACTAGGTCTGACGGTCTTCAAAATTGTACGATAAATATATATCGTAATATATATCGTTTTGTACATTTTACATTAAGTCAGTGATAGATTTTTCTGGTTAAACTCTCCATTGCCATGACGTAATAGATGTTATTTTTGCTTTCCTTTATGAAATGGGACCCCTTAATTGTCGAATAATGATATGTTTGACTTACTTCTGTATAGAGGGACGATTTTTTGCAATAAAATATTTTGTAGTTAAATATTTAAGAGTTTTAAATCTAGCGCGTGATTTTTGTTTTTATTTGGTACTAGTACTTATTGTGTATTTTTGTGTACATTTTTGTTTATATTTTTTATTCGTAAAGCTATGTCAATATAATGTTTTTACCAAAAACATTTTGTTTAAAATTTCTCTAAGCGAAAATTCGTATTCCTACCAGGAGCGCAGAAGGCCGAGGAG
>MU182259.1:40483-53927 GCA_016904865.1 Pissodes strobi
AATGACTCTATAAAGTCTGAAAATGTCAAATTAATATAATGGGTTTCCAGGTCGTTATAGGCGCTCAAGTTTGGAGTTGAATAGTATATTGTGCAACAAGTGCTGAAAATAAGACTTTTCACACGAATGAAACAGTTTGGTGCCACGAGCCGTAGGCGAGTGTCTTAAAGGCTCATGAGTGTGAAAAGTCTTTTCAGCACGTGTAGCACACTATACTTTTTCTACGACTGCTACATACAGGGTGCCCCACTGGGAGTGTGGTAGAAAATTACATGTTATATGGGAAACTTTTCTATTATTGATTTATCAGAAAATTTTATTCCTAATGAAAGAAGCTACGTGAGTAAGAGATTCTCGCTAAACTATAACTAGGGGCACAGTCCTAAAATGGGGCACCGGTGTTGGGTCCCTATTTTCCAAATATTTTTAAAGAGAGGCTCTGGGGGCGAATCCCTAAAATGAGACCACATTGGGGCGAAACCCTAGAATGGGGCCTATGATACGGGAGTCTAATTTTTTACAGATTTAGAAATGGAGCCGCCGGGGGTGAAGCCTTAAAGTTGGACCACAAGCCTTAAAAGGAGACCCTTGGTATGAGAGTCCCATTTTCTACAGTTTTGAAAAAAGGGGCTCCTGGAGGGTGAAGCCCTAAAATGGGTCCCCCTTTTTTAGAGATCTAGGAATGGCACCTCTGAGGGCGAACCTCTAAAACGGAGATGAAGCCCTTTAATCTAAATACCCGAATATGCGTGTGAAATGTCCAGTTTTCAAGAGCAGTTGTCAGTGCGTTTTTGTCTATTTTCAGGGCAGTCGCAGAAAAAATATATTCTATTATCGATAAAATTGAATTTCGCAGACCCTCGGATAACAATGAATCAAAAATTAATCAAATGTCACAGCAAAGTGCAATTTTTACCAAGGATTTAATAAGGAAATTGAATATATATTCTATTATCGATAAAATTGAATTTCGCAGACCCCCGGATAACAATGAATTAAAAATTAATCAAATGTCACAGTAAAGTGCAGTTTTTACTTCTCTATAGAGCGAGAATGACTCTATATAAAGTCTGAAAATGTCAAATTAATATAATGGGTTTCCAGGTTGTTATAGGCGCTCAGATTTGAAGTTAAAAATATTTTCCATTATCACTAGAAAAATTATTTTTTGAAAAACACCGTGTCTGCCAAAAATTCTCATTGAAAGTAATTAAAACGAGCATTTTTGCGTTAGGAAAGTTATTTTGGTTAGTTTGGGTTAAATTCGGTTAGTGTTGATGGGGACAAGTAATGAAGTACACACACAATGGCATGTGTTATATTTTCACTAACATAAATTTGTGCAAAATTAATAATAAAAAGATATGTTTTTTACTACCGTGCGTAAAATACACACTTTACGCACTCTCTAGGATTCGTAAAATATACCTTTTTAATGAGGTACGTAAGGTAAATCTGCCATGATTTTTAACATTTAGTGCAGTGCATAAAATAATTTATTTTACTACACTAGTGCGTAAAGCAATTTAATAATATTTTGACTTTTTGATATATTTTTCGGTAGTAGAATATTTTTTCATGCTACTCATGTGTACCGTGTAAAGTACTATGTTTTTATTCACGTCGATAATTGACAATATTCTCGTTCATAAAAAAGGGTCACTTTACACACTTGTTGCATAAATAACTATTTTGCTTCTTCGAGCTAACCAAACTTAATCCAAATTCATAAAAACAACAAGTGCATTTATAACCGCAATAGCATTTTTACGAACACACGCTAGCCTAAATTAAACTAACCAAAACTAACCCAAGATAAAATTACCTGATACTTTTCGTTTCCGAAAATATTGCATTCCCATCAGAATATTTATTTAGAGGAATAAAAATTATTTTGGTTAATCTCGGTTAGTCACATAGTTGGCAAAAATAAATCATGCACACATGCATTTAACCTTTACCAACGGAAGGGTAACCTAAATTCGATAATGCCTAAAAACGTTTGCGTTATAAAAATAAATTTGGTTAATCTCGGTAGCCATGTTTGGCAAAAATGAATTACGCATGCGTACCTACATTAAATTTTTCCCAACGAAAGGTTAATCTAAAATTAATAAATAACCAGAAAACGTAAAGTGCGCTCACGCGCTCTTGATTCTTACCGATTTAGACTACCCAAAACTGATAAAAAAAATCAAAAAACACGAGAGCTAAAGCATGCTTGATTTTTTTCAAATCACACTAATCAAAACTCACCCAAATTAACCAAAAATATTTCATAAAAATAGAAAACGAGTGCTTAATTTTCAGCAGAACACACTAACCACAACTGAATTAAACCAGCTAAAACTAACCCAAAATTTATAATTCATAGTAATAGCGATCAGGCGCTTGATTTTCACCAACACCCTCTAATAAATGTTAAACTAACCAAAACTAACCCAAAACAAAATTACTTGATAATTTTTTAAAACTTCGATTCCGCAAATATTACGTTCAAACAATTTTTCTTTCGAGGAATATGAAGTCGCACGTGTTTGGTTAATCTCGGTTAGCCATGTTTGGCAAAATTGAATAATGCATACGTACCTACATTAAATTTTTACCAACGAAGATTAACCAAAAACTAATAACCAAAAAACGTAAAGCTTGCCGATTCAGACTAACCAAAACTGATCAAAAATTTTGAATTTTTTTTTTACTTTTCGTTTCTTTCAAAGACTTTTAACTTGTACTTGTTGGCCTTATTAAAATCAATTTGGTTAGGCTCGGTTAAATTCAGTCTTGGTTGACGAAAGTGAATCATGCATGCGCACGTGCATTAAATTTTTAGCAAGCAAAGTAACCGCGATTTCTGATTCTTACCAGATCAAACTAACCAAAAATGGTCAAAAAATTTAAAAGCACGAAAGCCAAAGAATGGTTCATTTGTACCACACTAACCAAAACTCATCCACATTAACCGAAAATATTTCATAATAATTGAAAACGAGCGCTCCAATACACTAACCAATGTCAAACTAACCCAAAATAAAATTACTTGACAATTTTTTTTTACTTTTCGTATCCTAAAATATTTTATTTCAATAATATTTCTTTCGAAGAATATGAATTGACACTTGCTTGCGTTATAAAAATAATTTTGGTTAGTCTAGGTTAATTTCAGTTAGTCGTAATTGGCAAAAATGTATCATGCACATGCGCATTAAAATTTTGCCAACTAAAATTAACCGCTTAATCTTAAACGTCGCGCTCTAGATTCTTACCGATTCAGACTAACCCAAACTGACCAAAAATAATTCATTAAGCATACTAACCACAACTGAACTAGCCGAAACTAACCCAATATTAATAATTTATAATTACGGTAAAAGGTGATTTGAACAAAATTACTTGACAGTTTCTTCAATTGTTGTTTTGGAGATTATGGTGATCAGAGAATTCTTCTTTCCAAGAATTTGAATTCTAAGGTGTTCCCGTTATAAAAGTAACTTAGGTTAGATTGGGTTAATTTCGTTTGGCAAATATGAAGCCAGCACACGCGCTTTAAATTTTTCCAAACCTAATTTAAAGTTAATAACAACTCGAGAAAGCTTTCCATCAAAAAGCTAGGCAGCTACAAACCCACACTAACCCAAACATATTTCCTATTAAGGATCAAGCCTCGTTTAGCAATGGTCCTCACCTGTGAAAGGATGGTGTAATAGGGATGTAAACTTATCGATTTTCATGGGACGAGAACAATAATTGCATATTTGAAAAATGCAATAATCCGTATGTCTTTGGACCGCACCTGGGCTGTTCTAATGATTCAGGAATTCAGGCCCAGGTGTCAGCATTACCTAGACCTTTCAAACAATCCCACAAATTCGGAACCATCGAAAATTGCGTCACAATCATCCCATCTCGTGTCAATAAAATTCCTTCGACCACATTAGCAAATCGATCCCGTAAGCCCAAAACAAATTACTGGCATCGTTTCAAAAATTTTGCTACCTGAAAATATCGTGGACCTGCCTCCCGACGAATCCCGGACTGTACTTGCCAGCTGAAATCGCGCTGAAACAACTTTAGTCCCGCCTACTTACATGTGGCACGAGACGACTTACAGCCCCGATCTGGACCGTTTCGAGTATACGTCTGAGGCCGTTTGATACACTAGATTAGAGCGGGATAGACGGACGATCCAGGCATTTGGAAAGCGATTCTAGAGGGGAGGGGCGAAAGTACCATCCCCCAAAAAACAAACTGGCACTTCCGAGACACTGTCATGGCCAACTAACGTTGACAACATGTGTGAAAACTTCCAGTCCGTCAACATAGTTCATTAAAATCGGGCAAGCCGCGAAAATCGGAGATTTTTCGGCGGGTTCGGGGCGTGCGGCAAAGTTTTTCTTTTCGACGCGTAACGAAAAGCGATTGTCAACCGGGTGATTAGTTTTTCGCGGCTATGCAGTTGTAAAATACTTGTAAAATATTATATAATTAATAGTTCCGATGATCTGCTAGACGGTTCGAGAGAGCGGATAAATTGAAAAGGTATGTGTGATATATATTTTTTGGGATAAATTATTATTCACGAGTTAATATATTTATGGAGTGTCATTTGAACACTTATGTTTTATAATTTATCGCTTTCTTCATACGGAATTCCCTGGACGTCCACCATGATCTCCTGACCTGACATCGCTTGATTTCTTTAAGCTATCGACTTACAGCGAGTTATTTAAACTTTTTCCGAAATTCGAGCATGAAACAATTAATTAATTATACGAATCACACCTGCATAAAATTTAGTACCTTTCTAAACCCTTCTGAGCCCTTCAAGCTCTTTTTGATAATTCGATCCTTGCTAGTGAGCTTCAGGTCAAAGGGATAGTCAAAGCGCTGATGCGCTTCAAGCGTGAATGAACAAAGCTTTTGGAAAGTTCCTTAAAGTCCTTAAAATTTACTTAAATCCGCTTTTTTGGAAAATAACAAAACCTTTGAAACGAAAGCAATACAAGAATTTAAAATCTACTTAAAGCCGTTTCTACTAAAATCATTTCAAGCCTTTGAAGCGATAATATCTCCATCCTCTAGAAATGCATTGATAATCTCATTATTGGTGCTTGCTAATCGCTCTAAACGCTTTAAACGAAAGCCTTTAAGGAGCTCAGAACGTACTTAAAGCCATGCTAATGAGCTTCAAACCTTTGAGACGAAAGTACTAAACACATTTAGAGAAAGCTTGAACGTACTTAAAGTCTATCTATTGACACTTGAAGCAATAAGATCTTATAGCACTTCTGTTGCTAGTTTAATACTTACACATAAGCTTCAAGGCTTTGGAAAGTACCTTTGAAGACCACCAAACATTCTTAAATCCCTCCGATGGTACTTAATAAAGTACATATGTCGCTGATTCAATCCTTAGAGCGATAGTTCAAGCGTTTAGAAAGTGTTTGAAGATCTCAGCCTTTTTAAGCCCGTATGAAGGTAATTAAATTCGCTTCAAGCTCTCGAAGCTATAGTTTAAGCTCTTTTCACTGCGATTCAATATTTACTAACTATTATAGCTTTAAGCCTTTGAAGCGACAATAAATCAAAGATCTCAAAGTGCGCTTAAGTCCCTTGTATTCGCAATTAAAACACTGTTCAGTGGCTTCAAAGCATTAAGGCAAGAGTAATAAAAGTTCTGAGAAAGTGCTTGAGATTCCCGGCGGTTTTAAAGTACAATTTCAGGCCCTCGAGGCCTGGAACCCAAATACAGGATTGAACTGTCAAGAAGAGGGCTTTAAGTAAGTGAGGTCTTCAAGCAATTACTATCTTCAAACACACACTTAAAACTTTAACGCTTAGGCGCTTCAAGCTCTTGAAGCAATCGTGGAAGTCTCTAAAAAAGTCTTTTTAAGGATATTTCGATCCTTGCAAAAAGTTTAAAGCGGTGAAATAAAATTTAATTATTAAACCCCAAGCAAGTGCCTTAAATACTTTAAAACGTACTCTGTTGTTAGTAACCAAATTCTTCCCTAATGAGCTTCAAATCCTTGAACAAAACTTTTACATGAATCTGAGAAGAGGTTAAAGCTTTATCTCCTAATAATTCAATTGAATGATTTTCGAAACTTACTTGAATCCCTTGCAGCAGGTAATTCAATCATTGTTTAAAAGTTTTAGCAATACTAACTAGAACCCTTAGAAACATAAGCCCTGTTGTTGGTAGTTCAGTCCTTGCATATGCGCTTCAAGTCCTTGAAGCGAATGTTAGGTTTAGAACGTCCTTAATACCATATTAAAAGCAAAGTTAAAACAAGCCCTAAGAAAGCGCCTCAAAGGCTGCAAGCGTTGCTAATAACTAAATTAAGAACGAGATTAAAGCTCTTAGAACGCACTTAAAAACCTTCTGTTGGCAGTTTAATCCCTGCTTACCTATATGCTTCAAAACTTAGAAGCGGCACTTGAATCCTGTATAACATTCTTGAAGGCCTTTTAATGGCAATCCGTGGTTATTAATAGCTGCCAGCCTTTGAAAAAAAAACTAAATTAGCGGCTACAGGAAAGTGTACTTAAAGCCCTCTTACTGTTAACATGACTTTAAATAAGAATAATACACTAATTGAAGAATCTCGTACTTAGTTTTTACTTAAGAGCTTTAGTTCTTGAATCGAGGGTTCAAGCTTTTATAAAGCGCTTGAAGATCTTTTAAAGGTAATTCAAGATAGAGAGCTTGAAGATGTTGAAATGTCCTTTTGATGCCAACATGATTTTAAATTCTTGAAACTTGGATTTGATACACGATTTGAGAAAGAGCTTGTTCTTAACTCTATACCACTTGGTAATCCAATTCTTATTTATGGTTTTGAAGTCTGTCAATCGAGGGTTCAAGCCTTTACAGGGTTGAACTGTCAAGAAGAGGACGTTCTTAAAGTCATTTTGAAGGTAATATTGAATTAACTGCAAAAGGGCTTTAAGAAAGTTCTGAAGCCTGGAATGAGTTACTTTAAAAACTAATCAAATTATAAGCAAAATTCCCTCGAATCACTTTTTCTTAAAGTCGATAGGCACTTTAAGTATATTTTAAGCTTGAAAAACTTATTGCCAAATATTTAATTACATGTAAAACCGTTCTCAGTATGTTCTAAGGTTTTTAAACATTTTTTAAAAAGCTTCAAGAGCTTGAAGCTATTAGCAAGGCAATCCTTGGAAAGCATATTAAAACACATTTGCACGTAATTAAATATTTTTCATTAAGTTTTAACCTTGGAGCCCAAATTCTCGAACTTAAAGAGGTTTTAAAAGTAACCTCAAAATATTCTTAAAGCCCTTTTGAAGTTACTTCAATATTAGCCACAAAAGATCTTTACGAAATTTCTGAGGCCTTAAAGCAATTTATAAAGGCTTGACCCCTCGATTGAAGGACTTCAAACTCTAAACCTTAAGAGGTGTAGTTTAAGTACGTTGGCTTTAAGCTCTTTCTTAATTCGTGTATTAAATTCAAGTATCAATGCCTTCAATTTATGTTAGCAACAAAAGAGCTTTAGATACCTTTCGAAATCTTTAAGTATTCAAGGATTTTTTTCTTAAAGTTTGATTAGTTTTAAAAGTACATAACTCATTCCAGGCCTCAGAATGTTCTTAAAGCTCTTTTGAAGCTAATTCAATATTACCTTCAAAAGGACTTTAAGAATGTTCTGAGGCCTTCAAACAGTCTATAAAAGCCTGAATCCTCGATTGTAAGACTTCATCAAGCTCATAAATAAAAATTGAATTAGCAAGAGGTGGAGTTAAATACATGCCCTTTTAGCTTTTTCTTCAATTAAAGAACTTTAGGTACCTTTCGCGATCTGTAAGTAATTCCAAAAGTAAGCCGCTCATACTGTATTAACTGACATTAACGAGCAATGTGCTCCAAGTAGCTTTCGAAGCTTCAGCTGTGTCTAGTTGCAAATCCAGTATTGAAATTGAACTAGACGCACCTGGACACGGGAGGAATATAAAACTCTTGATGTGTTTCTTACGTAGGTAACTCCGTAAACACTTTCCTAGATGACGCGAACATCATAACGAATCCTGGACTTTTCCAAATATTTTCCCAGTTGAAAGTCAGCATAAATCGTTCCGGAAAGTGAATCGAGAACAGAAAAGCGATCGTAGTTGATTAAATATTTTCAAAGGATCGCGAACAGTCGCATTTCATCGCCGTGTTAATTTCCAGATATCGTCGAGTAGGAAAATGATACAAAATTTATCCACCGGTCGGCCGACGACTTATCATCACGTTTCGCTTGACAATCATAATAATTAATAGACGCAAGATGAGTGAAATCGGGAGCGCCGACCTACCACAAGGATTTTCGTATTTGGGGGTTATTATCCACAGGTTTAGATGTCACCTTATAATTCAGTTAATAATAAAAAATAAATAACTATCGTAGCAAGCAAATTAAATTGCATGGCCTGCACGATCTCCCGATTTAGCTTAGCGTTATTTTTATTTTAGGTAGTTGAGCCTGTATACCTAAATCAAATCTTTTTTTTTTTCAGACAAAATGAGACTCAACTAAAGGAGCGACAGTGCGTTGATAAACAATTGTGCAAAAAGTGTTGATAAATAATAGTAAAATGCATCACCAACAGCAATTCGGACATAAGGAAAACGGAGTGAGCGCGCCTATGGACAACTCGTCAGTGTCGTATCACTCTCAGTTCAGTTACGGGGCGAACGATAATTGGACCTACAATAATCCGACCGTGACGCCAATGAAACAAATCGAAGGTGAGAAAAATGCGTTTAGAATAGTTAGTTAATTAATTAACGTGAATACTTAATCCAGTTAAGTTAATAGTTATCCAGTAGTGTGGTATCTAATGCAATAGAATCGAAGATACTTTTGAAAGTAACTAAGTAGTAATTAAATATAAATAGATATTCTTTACTTGGTGCAAAGTATCTACCTAGTTACTTTAAGTAATTAACTAGTTAATTTGACTTGATATTATCTAAGTAATAGTTAATTCCAATTAAATGCAACTATAATTAAGAAAGTATTTGTATTATCTGATAAGCAGTGCAGAATTTGATGCAAAAGTATCCATAAAGTAGTTGTTACTTTAAATCAATACTAATTAAAACTAACCGTTAAAAGCCAATTTACGAAAGCATCAAGCCTCTAGTGGCATTTTTGCTTTAAGGAAAAGAAATTTAAGTTACTGTCTTAAGTAACTTAAGACAACAAATATCTAGTTATTAAATTTAAAATACTTTCTGTTTTTTTTACATTAAATAAATACAGTTTAAAAATGACAAATAATAGTTAATTTACAAAAGTACCAAGGCGATAGTAACTTTTGCTTTATGAAAAAAGTAACTTAAGGTACTAAATATCTAGTTACTTTAAATAGTTGTTAATATCACCATTTATTTCAAATAATCATAATTTTCGTATTATGTATATAAGCAGTAAGATTTTCTAGCAAAAGTAACTTAAGATACCGTAAGTAGCTTGATACTATTTGCTTCATGAGACAAGTAACTTGAATACTAAGTATCTAATTACCTTTAATAACTATTAATATTAGCATTTCCTAGATATATTCGTAGCTTTCGTATTATTTGATAAGAAGAGCAGAATTTGAAGCAAAAGATAAAATATTTTTAAAAGTAACTAGTTGTTACTTTAAATCGGTAGTAATTAAAACTAACCGTTAAGAGCTAATTTATGAAATCATCAAACCTCTAGTTTTTGCTTTAAGGAATTAAATTTAAGTTACACTAAATATCTAGTTATTTAACTTACTGTTTTTTTACTTTAAATAAATACAATTTTAAAATGACTAATAGTAGTTAATTTACAAAGGTACAAAGGCCATAGTAAATTTTTGCTCTATGAAAAAGTAACTTAAGGCATTAAATATTTGCTTACTTAAATACTCCTAAAGCTATTCATAGCAATTTGTTACTTTTTGCTTTATAAGACAAGAGAAGTAACTTGGATCCTAAATGTCAAGTTATTTTAAAATTATTTCAAAGTTATTCGTAGCCCTCGTTTTGCCTGTATATGAAGCGCAAAGGTTACTTTTGAAAATAACTAATTACTTCTTTCTTTATCAAGCAAGTACCTAGTTACCTTAACACACTAATTAGGAGTAAGTGGTACGAGTCAATTTACTGTATAAGCAGTTCAAAATTCTGAGCAAAACTATCTTAAAATTCTTCTGAAAGTAACCAGTTCATATTAACCGCACGTAACTGTTTTAAGTAAATTTTCGAAAAAAGCTCATTAGTCAAATACGTTCTGCTTTATGGAAAAATATCTTGAGCCACTAAATATCTAGATATTTTACTTAAGACACTAAGTATCTAGTTACTTTAACTAAATACACATTAAATATGACGGTTAAGAAGTAATTTATGACAATAATAAGACCATAGTAACTTTCTGTTTCACGAAAAAGTAACTTAAGATTTAGTTACTATAAATAACTCCTAATATTAAGTAACATTTCTTAGAGTTACTCATAGCTTCCGTATTATATGTATAAGCACCACCGTTTTTCAAAGTAACTAGTTGCCTTTTGCTTTATAACAGAAGTAATTTGGATACTAAATGATCAATTACATTAAATAAATGTTAATATAACAGTATTTCTTAAAGATATTCGCATCCCTTATTTTGTTCGAATATATATGGTGTAAAAGTAACTTAAGATAATTTTGAAAGTAAATAAGTAACTAATTACGTTTTTTATTACGCAACTAACTTAGATACCAGGTATTTAGTTATTTAAAAATTCTTTAAATTTTTTTTTAAAGAGATATAAACTACTTAAAATACTTCTGTAAGTAACTAGCTCTTACTAACAACACACTCTTTCCAGTTAATTTTCGAATAAGCTTATTAGACAGATACTTCTGCTTTATGAAAAATAACTTGATAACTTTAGACACCAAGTATCTAGTTACTAACAATATAGTAGCAATTTTTTGCCATATAAAACAAGTAACTTATATACGAAGTGCTTAGTTACTTTAATTAACTGTAGCAAAAATATTAGTTACTTTATCAAAATATCGAAAATATTTGTATCTTATGAAAGAGTAACGTCAATACTAAGAATTTAGTTATTTCAAATAACTTAGACACTGTAATGTATCTTGTGGATATATTTTTGAAAGATTTCCACAGCTCAGCAGTGACGTATCATGATGATTTTAGTCTATATTCTCTAAAAAACATGTAATTTATATACTAACTGTTTAGTTACTTTAATTAACTGTAGCAAAAATATTAGTAACTTTATCAAAATATTGAGAATATTTGTATCTTATGAAAAAAGTAACTTAAATGCTAAGAATTTAGTTATTTCAAATAACTAGACATTGTTAACAGTTTCACAGCTCTGCAGTGACGTATCATGATAATCTTAGGCTATATTCTCTACAAAACAAGTAATTTATATACTAAGTATTTAGTTATTTTAACTGTAGCAAAAATATTAGTATTTTATCAAAATGCCGAGAATATTGGTATCTTATGGAAATAGTAAATAACTTCGGATATTTCAAATAACTACACTCTATAACGTGTCTTATGGATATTGTCTTTTGTAGCGCTACAGTGCCTTAACATGATAGTTTTAGGCCAAATTGGAATTAATGCAAATTGAAAGCGAAAATACGTTTCGGAAAATACAATTAATAATAAGATAATTTAGATTTCTTTATACAGAGGGCTCTAAAAATTTTGCACAACAAAGAGATGTTTCCTAAGATTCGTTTCGTAAAAAAATAAATATAGTTATTTCTAGGCAAAATTCAGATCGGATTTTTCGTCTCGTAGGTATTTCCTTTCTTAAGAAAACTTCTTCTGAATTTACCAAAAGACGTAGTAAGTCATCCGTGTCAATTTTATCGCCCATAAATTCGTTTCGCGGTCGAAATAAATCAAACAAAGTGCTACAAATGCGCTTATATGCTTAACTAATGAGACCGCTTGATTTACGTATACGCGCGGGAAGTAACAGCGTCCCGGTGCCGGCCGTCGGTACGTCGACAATTAGTGCGATATTAGGCGTCGCGGTGCCAGCCGTCGGAAAACGACTACTTTGAATATTGGGCACGCGAATAAAAATAATTAAGAATTGTCGCCCATTCTTCAAAACATAAAATCCAAGCCATCTAACGCTTTTAGGCTTGTCCGCAAATGAATCTGCACTTCTTAATAATTTGTTATCGATAATCTTCAATTAGCGCAGGTTGTGTTGTATAAATGATTCCGTAAATATCTTCAAAGAAAAAAATCTAAAGAAGCTAGATCCGGAGATCATGCTGTCTATTCTATACGACTTCATAAATTACGCCGATTTTCCCTAAATTCACCACGATTCGATATTGCAGGGCTGTGAGAATTTTAAGAAAATACGTAGATACTTTTGAATTGATGACAGCGGCGGGATTTTTCGGTGTTAAATGTTTATATTATGCCCCGATTGTTGCAGCTTGCCTTCAGAGTGCCGGGAAAGACAGGAAAGCGTACTCTCCTTTGGATCAAGCCGACGCCTTATCGTTGGAACAAGAAAACGAGAGACCAGAAAACAACAACAGAAATAATACACATAACAAAAATCACAGGTAAACTACAAACCCAAAATATTATTTTAAATAATAGCTTTAATAACTTTACACTTTCTTCCCCATTTACAGTGGGAAGAACTGTCTTCGCAACATGGGGTTCTTCCATAAGAGAGAGACCGTTTTTTACCATTTACCAGCTTGGTTTTGTTCCATCCAACAATACCGAACGAACATTTGCCATAAAAATGTTGAGATTTAAAAAAATATATAAATTATTGAAATGTTATACTTATTTTAAGCATATTTCTATTCCTCGTTCATATGGTGCGCTTTCTTCAGGGTGGTACTTATACTTTCTAAGAGTGTTCGGAGAAACTTGTAAAGCATCTGTATTTTCCCTCGAAGCCAATAAATAATCAAAAATAATCCAAAAGGTAACAAAAATTGATGGAAGGGAGTACGGGATGCAACCGTACATACACTTTGCCTCATGTCTTCAAATCAACGACCAACCTTGGAATTGTTCAAGTTGTTTAAACATTCATTTGTGAAAATGCAATAGCTACAGCTCAGAGATTATTAAAAACAAAAATTAATTCATAAAAATGTAATAGCTACAGCAGAGAAATTATCATAAACACGAATTCATTCATGAAAATGCAATAACCACATCTCAAGGATGAAGAATAAGCATCAGGCATTCCAAACACGAATTCACTCATGAAAATTCAATAGCGACACCTCAGAGATTATCATAAATACGAATTCATTCATGAAAATACAATAGCAGCATCTCAAAGATTATTATATAAGAAGAATAAAGAGCAGGTATGCAAAACATGAATTCACTCATGAAAATTCAATAGCTACAGCTCAGAGATCCATAAA
>MU182259.1:64604-81012 GCA_016904865.1 Pissodes strobi
ACCTTTTCTAAACTAACCCTGTCATTGAAAATAAATAAAAAAATAATTTTGATGATGAAAATAAAAACAAAAATTTCTTAAAGCTAAAAAACTTAAGGGTGGCATCATAATAAAACAAAATATTTCTGGAATAAAGAAAACATATATTTGCCTATATTTATTATATCAATTTCCTGTTTTAATTTAGTTGTTCATTAATAGGGCACGCTTGAGTCAATACAGATATGCAAGCAATACAGTTTATATACATATTTATAAAAAATAGTACAAACAGATAAATATTCAACATACAAGACAATATTTTGATTCAATTATACCATTAATATCAGCTTATAAAGCCGTTAATTATTAAAGCACTATTATATACAGCGTGTCCCTAAAGCATGGAGGCTACCTCATGCTATTTCATGAACAGTGCGAGATAGAAAAACAACAAAAACGATCTATTAAATCTAAGAAATGATGACAAATCTATCGCTCGAGAAGCCGGGTTGGGATATTTTTTCTATGGAAAGTTTTTGAATTATACCAAAACGTTCAAAACAGTTTTGAGCAAGCCTTATATATCTAAAGTCAATAATTGTTTTCGAACTATATATTCAAAAAGTATATATTTTTTTAGTGGAATGCCCTGTATATTTCTGGCTAAAATGAATATATCATTTTTACGTTATTTAATTTTATAGTTGCATTGAATTTACATTATCCTGATATACGCTGTTCAAAAAAATGTTGGTTTCTATGCAGTAATCATGGCAATCCTATATCAAGATAATCTAAATTCAATGCAACTATAAAATTAAATACCGTAAAAACGGCTGAACCACATGTCAACCTGTATGATATATTTCAAATCAGAAAAAAAGGTCTTTCATTCTAGCCAGAAATATACAGAGCATTCCATTAAAAAAATATATACTTTAATATACGCAAAATTATCGGAAATTACGATACAGATTTGGAAAGGGAAAAATTTCCCCTATATACGTAGCATCAGGTATACAGTTTTCTTATTTTTCTCGTATGATAAAAAATAAGAGACTTACGGGGGTGCTAGTTTATACATTACAATGGATACAAAAAAAATCGTACGCCTTTCAAACGAACACCAGTTTAGGTTTATATTTCACAGTTTTTCCATGCAAATTGAAATTTACTAGACTTAATTATTATATTCATGAAACATATTAATTATATTAACCGATTTTTAACTTGAGAAATTGTTTTTCTCTCCTCCTCTTGTCAAAAGATTCATTATTTACCTGGGGTGAATAGCAACTTAACCCATAAAAATCAATATATAAAAATTTACAGTTACCAAGCCTACCTGACAAGACAAATGCAAACAACGTTGCAAAATTTCCAGGCGAAGATAACTTGATGATAGCTATTAAGTCGTAATGAATATTGCATTTTTGAATGGTTATAAACTCGTATTTTAATGAATCTCATTAAAGTACAAGTAATTAAAATATCGGAATAGTATATAGATACGCAATGAGCATGTAATGATAGCTATAATGAAAGACACGAGCATGAGAATTACGTAATGAATGCGAGTGTTTTAATAGTCATTAAATGTGACTAGCATAGACATACAATACCAGTGATAATGATGACCGAAATTTGTTTGGTTATAAACTGGTACTTTAATGAAAAATCTGTATCTTAATGAGTCTCATTAAGTACAGCTACTAAAAGTCTAATAAATCAATTCAAATATAACATAAGAAAATAATATATTATACAATGAACATTTAGTGATAACTATTAAGACACGAGTATGTAAATACTAAATAATCACAAACCGTAGACAAGTGTCGTAATAAATGCGAGTGTCGGAATAAATGTTAGTGTCTTAATAGTCATAAAATGTGAATTGCGTATATTTTTCTTCTACGACCAGTCATAATAAAGAAAAAGTAGGTATCTCGGCTCTCAAAATTTCCTAAGCAAATAGTAACTATGAACTGTCTGTGTGATGTTGCATTTTTATTGATTATAAATGTGTACCTTACCGAAATATCTGTATCTTAATGAATCTCATTAAATACAGCTGATAAATATCTAATAAATCAATTACAGTGTAAGAGTAGAAAATAATATATTATACAATGACCAAAATGATATTTATTAAGGCACGAGCATGTGAATTACGACCCGTGCCGTAGGCGAATGTCGTAATAAATGCGAGTGTCTTAATAGCTATTACATGTGAATTGCGAACACCTATTTTTTCTATAGCCAGTCAAAATTTCCTAAATAAATAGTAACTATGAACTGTTAAAATTAATAAAGTTTAAATGTCATATTCATGGCACTCGTTGATATTGACAAATATTGCTGCATTTTGATTTGTATTCGTACTTTAATGAAAAATATGTATCTTAATGAATATCATTAAATACAGCTAGTGAATGTCTGATAAATTAGATAAAATGTAAGAGTAGAAAATAGTATATTACACAATGAACATTTAATAATAACTATTAAGACACGAGTATGTAAATTACGACACGAGCCGTAGGCTCGTGTCGTAATAAATACGAGTGTCTTAATAGCCCTTAAAAGTGAATTATTGCTAACACTATTTTTTCTACGACCAGCCATAATAAGGAAAAATTTCCTACGAACTGTTAAAATTTTAAATATCATATTAATGATAAACCTTGATATAAATGAATATTCTGTTATGTTGCATTTTGATCGGTCGTAAAATAGTACTTTAATGAAAAATCTGTGTCTTAATGAATTTCATTAAGTACAGCTAGTAAATGTCTAATAAATCAAATAAAATATAAGAGTAAGGATAGTATGTTACACAATGAGCATTTGATAAGGAAAAATAGGTACTTTCGCTTTCAAAATTCCCCATGAACTGTCAAAATTGATACATTTTACATGTCATGGTAATGGTGATCTTTGATAATTACGAATATTGCTATAATGTTGCATTTTGAAGCGTCGTATCTTGATTTAAAAAAATCTGTATCGTAATGAATCTCATTAAAATATAGGTAGGAAATGTCTAATAAATTACTTAAAATATAGGAGTAGAAAATAGTATCTATATTATGCAATGAACCTTTAATATGATAGCTAGTAAGACACGAGTATGTGAATTACGACACGAGCCGAAGGCGAGTGTCGTATTAAATGCGAGTGTCTTAATAGCCACTAAATGTGAATTATTACATACACTATATTTTCTACGACCAGTCATTATAAGGAAAAATAGGGACTTTCGCTTTCAAAATTTCCTATGAACTATCAAAAGTGATACATTTTAAATGTCACGGTAATGGTAATCTTTGATATTTACGAATATTACTGTTATGTTACATTTTGAAAGCTCGGATCTTGATAAAAAAAAATCTGTATCGCAATGAATCTCATTAAAATACAGATAGGAAATGTTTAATAAATCAATTAAAATATAGGAGTAGAAAATAGTACCTATATTATGCAGAGTTTTTAATATGATAGCTATTAGTGTCCTATTAAATGCAAATGTCTTAATAGCCATTAAATGTGAATTACTGGATACACTATTTTTTTTCTACGAACAGCCATAATAAGGAAAAAAGGTACTTTAGCTCTTAAAATTCCCCATAAACTCTCAAAATTGATACATTTTAAATGTTATGGTAATGGCAATCTTTAATATTTACGAATATTGCTGTTATGTTACATTTTAAAACTTCGTATCTTGATAAAAAAAAATCTGTATCGTAATGAATGTCATTAAAATACAGGTAGGAAATGTCTACTAAATCAATTAAAATATAGGAGTAGTACATATATTATGCAACGAGCCTTCAATGATACCCATATATAAGCACATTGGCTTTCAAAATTTACTATTATAAGTAAATAGAAACTATGAACTGTCAAAATTGCTGATACATTTTAAATTTCGTGGTCATGGCTTTCCTTGATATTGACGAATATTACTGTTGTGTTGCATTTTGATTGGCTATAAACTCGTATCTTAATGAATCTCATTAAAATACAGATAGTAAATGTCTAATAAATCAATTAAAATAAACGAGTAGAAAATGTTATTTTTATTAGTTTAACAGCAATTTACATTTTACTTAAAGTATTTATAAACCAAAAGCAGTTGACATTATTTATAAAACAATTTTACTCGAAAAATTATGTAGTAGATGAATAATTTAAACTAACATGAAAACGAAGAGAGCATATAATTATGGTACTTTTTAGCCGCAAACAATATTTTTTGGTATTTAGATATTGGCCTTCTTATTTAGTTAAATAGGGTAAATATAGCCAACCACTTCGGCGCCAATGTTAAGACTCTTTGCCCACTAAAACGTTCGACGACGAATCACTTGCTTTTATTGCTCTACCTACAATGTTTCGTTATTACAATAAAATGCCCTGTTGACAAGGGGCTTTAAGCATCTATGAAATAACCGCTAAAAAGTTCCCTATTCTAGCTCCACTTCTATTACGATATTGCTTTAATAGAATAAGGATATATAATTTAGAAAATATTAACATTTCGGGGACCGTTTAAACAACAAGTCAATCTACTTTCACTAAAGCTCACTGCCGTTACACACTTTAGCTCTGTTGAAGACCGAGAACACGTTGTAGTTTTGCGAATAGTCACGGTCTAGCCTCAAATTTAACCTATCGGCCGCCATTAGGGCCGCCCCGACGCCCATCTCCGTTTTCAATCTCAACAGAGTCAATTGGTCGATCGACGTACTGTTTTGTAAGTAGGACGTAAATCCGCACTGTAAAAGGTCCCAACTGAGCCACACGGAACCCACACAGATCACGCGTAATCCGCCCTTCTGGTCGGTCAGTTTTTTGGATGCTTTAGTGGCTACGGCGGCTACGCTTTTGGCCAGGTCTCTGCCAGCCTGTTGGAAGATGCACTGGGCCAAACGATCGCCTTCTCGAGCCAGTCCGGCCAAACTTTTGCACATCAATGCTATGCGAGACTTGTCGAAGTTCTTGTATAAAGAGTCGAGGATGTCGGCCTGGGCTTGAATCTTGAAAAATTCTTTGACTAGGCTCCACACGTTCTCTGTGGGATAAGGGGACTTTTCAAAATTGTCTATGTCGTCGAAACAGTATTTCAAGGCCTTCCAGCTGATGCTATAAGCACTGCCCTCGTCCCCCAACATGTAGCCCCATCCACCGCATTGCACCTTTTCGCCGTTAGGGTTGATTAGGAGGGTGTTGGAGCCGGTGCCGGCAATGCAGACGACGCCGCCGTTCTTGCTGGTAGTGGCTATGGAACCCTCCGTGTCAGAGCCCACGGCGTATTGAAGGGCTAGGTTTGGGAAGCTTTGGATCAAGCCTCTTACGAGCTCTTGGTTGGACTCTTCCAGCTCGCAACCGCTCAGCGAAAGCCCGATGGCTCCTATGGGGGTGTCCAAAGGTATACCAGCTGTTTGCTTCGCTCGGTTGATGAGATCTGCGATCCTTCTGTGGCATTCCTGCTCGCCAATTAAATGGTGGTTGGTGCCAGTACCTTTTGCCGTTGCTATGACTTTCCCTTGCGGATTCATCAGTACCGCCGTGGAATTCGAGGCTCCTCCCTCTATGCCACCCACTATTTCACTCGCCATTGATGCACGTTTCGCGTTACTATAATAAAAAGTTTCGTCGTTTCACGCCACGCCGTCCACGTTTCTACACGCGCAACATTACCACCGACTGACTGGGGAAAGCTACGATCACTGACTAAAAACTGCTTCAATCGGAGGCAATCTCTCCAATAAATAAATATCCTGCGTTATCTAATTCTTTTGACGTTCGCCTCGCTCGACAGATAAAATCTAGAACAAACAAACGAATGAAACAATACCCGCGATTTGTGAAGTCACTCTCTCTACAAATTAATTTTTTTGAGGTGTGTCGCGCGTTATTATTATTATTATTTTTTTCCCTCGATAAGTAAAA
Organism: Pissodes strobi; assembly: GCA_016904865.1. Taxonomy (NCBI): domain Eukaryota; kingdom Metazoa; phylum Arthropoda; class Insecta; order Coleoptera; family Curculionidae; genus Pissodes; species Pissodes strobi. Next base: position 70,548 of record MU182259.1, read on the forward strand.
GCCGAAAATTCCGCTCGCGATTTAATCGAACGCTTTTGCCCGAGGTTCGGTACACACACATTCATCCACGGCCAGTGTCGGTGAAGGCTATATTTGTTATACGGGCAATTGAAAACATAGGCGGGGTTTCGGATGGGTACAGTATATACAGGATGTCCTAGGAATGAGCAAACGAGCGTTTATTTCAACGGTCTGTCGATGATCAACAAAAAATTGTTTTGTAAGAGGAGTACATTACTAGTTAATTAAGTACAAAACTACATATTATTTATTTTAAAATACTTACAAGCAGAGCCGTTTCTGCCGGGGAAAACTGTCTAGCTGCGGCAACGACGCCCAATTTTCTATGGCGGGCACCTGCGATAATAATTACGGAACTGGAATAATTTAAGAAAAAATATGCATTAGAAGATAATTTTGGTTAGTCGTTTTCGAAATATTGGCAGTGCACTGCATTACATTCGAAAACCTTTCCATTAATAAAGTCATGTTGGCTCGGTTGGGCTAGTTGCGCTGGTCCGCACTGAATTTTAACGACCTCAAACCTAACCAATTCTAACCACAAAATACCATATTTATTTCTTGAAATTTTTCTTTCCAATAATTTTGCGTTAGAAAAGCACATAATTTTGGTTAATTTCGATTAAACCTCGGTTGACAAAAACAAAATATCCAGATTTTACGAATCAAAGATAATTATGAAAATAGCAAACGCACTCGAGCGCCCTTGAATTTTACCAAAACTAACCCAAACTAGTCGAAAACTAATCCTACTACATAACATTTATATTGTCCCTACTCTTAAAAAGTGTCTCGTAAAATTCTATAGAATCCCTTTCTTTTGCATTTAATGTTATGCACGGGAGAACTCCCACTCGTGTGTTAAAAAGAGATGCACCCAACCCGCGTTTGAATTTGGGGACTTCAAGGGGCGGGGCGTGTAGAGCGTGACACAACTGAGAATACGCGAGCTGCTAAACTTAATTGAACTTCGTGATTTTCGCCTACCCTGCCACTTTTGTCATTGCACGCCTCTGCTATCTAATCTATGGACTATATATTATGTACAGGGTGGGTAAATAAGCGAGGCTGTATCTCAGAAACCACTAATCGTAGAGACTTGCGGTAAAAAAGCATGTAACCAAAGTGACCAAAAGAGAACACTGGAAATAATTTTCAAGTTCATACCTCTACCGCTAGGGGGCGTAATAGCTATGGTCGGGTAGAAAAATGCATATTACTCAAAAATGGTTTATTATAAGTTGATAAAAGGACACCACCACTATAATCCTCGTGGAATTCTGCATCTTTTTGGTTCATCACTTTCGATTGTAGGGCATCAAATAAGGGCGAGGATGAGAGAAGTCTGACTGATTGAAATGCTTATAACTTTAGTTTGACTCAACATATTTGAACAAACTAGGTCTCATTTGAGAGAGGAAACATTGTTTATTAAGAACAAAATATACCCATGACAAATTAATAAGAAAAAACCTTTAAACCGCATATCGATAACTTCACATGTTCAGGAGTTATTGCCAGAAGAGTCTTATTTCCTATTGTGTTATTATTATAGTATCATTAATGTTATTTTCATGGATGTTTTGATTATTTTTATTAATAACACATTTTTTACTTTATTCATGGCATGCTTGACCATAAAAATTCGAGAAATAATTTGCTTTTCCAATGCATGCATTGTTAAAAAATGCTCTTCTGGCAATAACTCCTGAACGTGTGAAATTATCGATATGCGGTTTAAAGGTTTTTTCTTGCAGATTTGATCTAATTTCTGTTTCTGTTGAAAAAATTATATCATTATATTTGAAATTTCCGAGAAAAATGAAAAACTAAATTGGCACCCCCTAGCGGGAGCAGCAGAAACTAATTTGTCATGGGTATATTTTGTTCTTAATAAACACTGTTTCCTTTCTCAAACGAGACCTAGTTTGATCAAATGTGTTGAGTCAAACTAAAGTTATAAGCATTTCAATCAGTCAGACTTCTCCCTTCCCCCTCGCCCTTATTTGATGCCATACAATCAAAAGTGATGAGCCAAAAAGATGCAGAATTTCACGAGGATTACAGTGGTGGTATTCTTTATCAACTTATAATAAAACATTTTTGAGTAAAATGGATTTTTCTACCCGACCATAGCTATTTCGCCCCCTAGCGGTAGAGCTATGAACTTGAAAATTATTTCCAGTGCTTTTTTTTTGGTCTTTTTAGTTACATGATTCTTTACCGCAAGTCTCTACGATTAGTGGTTTCTGAGATACAACCGCTTACCTCGCTTATTTGCCCACCCTGTACAGCGTGGCCAGTTTAAGAGGGGCCTGTGCCGTGTCTCGAAATCCGCGGGGGTTGCGAAAGGGGTTTAAATGCGAAGGATGTTCCAGGGTGGTCAAACAAAGTTACATTTTTTTTAATGTATTTTGTTACATTTTCGGATTCTACCTAAAATTTAAAGCACATTTGTTGCATGATGTTGTTTATACCTCGAGTTAGTAGTTTGACAACTATAAACAGTTGAAAATCGATACTTTGGCTACCCCCGTGGTAGCAAAAGACCATTAAAGATGGAGTAAAATGAATTTCACATTCCTATCTTAACTTTTCAAGTTAGCACCTGACGGTGCTAACTAATGATACCTACCAAGGTATTAGATTTGGTACCCATAGTACCACCTGCCAGTTATGTTTAGAGTTTAGAGTAGAACCCGGGAATTTAATGAAATGTGAGGTGTTTTATATCAGGAACTGTAACTTTGTTTGACCACCCTGTATATCTATAAGGAAGTGACGATTGGAGAGGAACAGCTTTTGTGTTTGATTTTTTTTGCGGCCCCCCGGGTTTTTGAGATGAGGTGTAGGCCCCTCTTGGATGGACCATTTTGTGCCATAAACCCCTTAATAATTATTCCAACAGTCTATGTTTAAAAAAAAGCAGGTTCAAAGTTTTCGCCCATACTAGGTATATGGTGGCTTGAATTCGGGTCAATGTTTGAGGATCTCGAAAATCCTAAGATGCACCAAGTGTGCATGTTTCGATACTTGGACAATGTTGACGGTTTAAGCCATAAAACAGGTCACGGTACCTTCACGGGTATATTATAGGCCTTAGCCTTTCGTGGCCTGTGGCACACACACACACACACACACACACATAAAAATGAAATGTTTCGAAAACAGTTGAATTTAGGTCCGGGGTAGGTATTTGAATATTTAGGGAAACTGAGGCATTTCATTAACCAAAAACAAAGTTGATTTTCACATTGTAGTATAACATACATGGGCCTGTTCAACATAGTGACACAACTGAGAATAGAGTTGTGCTTTGTCTTTATGTTGCCAATGACCGCCAAAATAGATTAAAAAGATAACCAATAACTACGTTGTGTTATTATTATATCTTGCACAATTTTACTTACTCAGCATGCGTTCGACGGTAACAAAATTAGGGAAATTTGAGGGAAAAGTGCGTCATGTAAATTAAACCACATATTCCTAATACACCTAATTTATTAGAGAAAACGTGCCAAATTATTAGAGAAAAACGTGCCGGGCTCAGTCCGGAATTTATGAGGGGAAAGAGTACGGCAGAGAAACCCTCGAGCTAAATTTCTAAACCGAATTATGTTTATAACCTATTGATTATGATATTCTAATTATGAGGTTGGAAGGTTACGGACTTAGGGGAATCTGCTTGTCTCTGATCAAATCTTATTTAACCAACAGGAGACAAACCGTTAGTGTGATAAGAAACGGGAAGCAATGCTTCTCAAATACAGTAATTTTGACACAGGGTGTTCCTCAGGGATCCATATTGGGTCCGTTACTCTTTCTTCTGTACGCGAATAGTCTCTGTGGGGCTCTTTCTTTGGGGCTTGTCTGTCAGTATGCTGACGATACGTCAGTCATATTGGCTAGTTCGTCTCTTGGGGGGCTCTCTGGGGACTGTGTGCGTACAGCAGAACAAATGCAAGATTGGTGTCAGGGAAATCTGTTGACCCTGAATGCAGGAAAAACTGGTCTAATGTCTTTTTCAAAAACAAAAAGTAGGAGTGAATCGTTGTATGTAAGACTGAACGGAAAATCAATCCCCATACTGGATAGTATGAAATTTCTTGGCGTGCATCTGGATTCCTCTTTAAATTGGGAGCAACATATCAGCGCCTTGTCAGCCAAGCTAAATAGTCTTTGTGCAGTAATTAGAAGGCTCCGGAGGGTATTGAACACACACACTTTAAAACTGTTTTACTGCGCGAGTATCCAGTCAATCATTACTTATGGAATTTTATTTTGGGGCTCGTCTAGCCAAGCTATAAAAATTTTTAAAGCACAAAAACGGATAATACGTTGTATATATGGGCTATCCCCTAGAACATCGTGTAAAGAATATTTTTCTGGATTTGGTGTCCTTACGGTACCTTCACTCTACTTCCTATCTTTGGTCACTCTAGTAAAAAAAGAGCCAAGCCTGTTTCCGGCAAATGTGGATCATTATGCCGAGGACATGGCAGTGGTTACCAGAGGCAGGATGGGCCTTAGCATCCCTGCGCACTCCTCTGCCTACTTTGAAAGAAGTCCTGGCTATAGGGCAGTGAAAGCATATAGAGCCTTACCAAATAACCTGCAACAGATTGCTTGCCCAAACAAATTTAAAAGGGAAGTTACCATCTTTTTACATAATGAGTGTATATATGATTTTAATTTAATTTAGTTTATTTTATCTTTTACACACATTACCTCAAAAACCAATTTTTAATATGTCTGTAGTGGTCCATATGTTTTTAGCTTTAGGCTTTTAATTATTTTAAACCTAAAAAAATTTTTATAATTTTCAAGCTTGTTTTTACAAAGATGTATTTTGCTTGGGGCGTTCCTGCTATTGAACATCCATTATAATTTAGATTTAGATTAGTAAGCATTAGGCCGCATCTGTTTTCTTTTTGACGTTGCTGTGTCTTGTAAAAAAGATTTGGTTGGCAATAAAGGATTATTTATTTATTTATTTATTTAATATAATAATTAATTACATTACTGTCTCCCGGGCCACAATTAGTAGTTCCACACTTGTAATAGAACATTTAAAAATGAAGAGATAGCTCTCCGGCCGGGTATCGAACCCGAGTCTCCCGCGTGTCAGGCGGATGTGATAAGCACTACAATACCAAAGAGGGGTGTTAGTTAGCCAGAGGCCGCTGGCAGGTACTGAGGTCCTGGTTACGGAGGCTACTCAGCTAAAGTTGAAATTAGGACCAATATCAACCGCGCAAAACCCGACTTCAATGAATGACTTGTTTTTCTTCTTTAGGTATATACAGGGTGTTCCAAAACTGAATGTATCAGGTCTAATGAAAGAATATTTTAAATACGCGGGTTACCTCAACATCGTTGGTTTTAGGAGACCAAAGGCTTTTTAAAAATTAGATAAAAAATTCAGGTCCTTATTTAAAAAAATGAAGTTGCTGATGGGGTCCCTAACGCGAAACGTCGGATTTAAAATTTGATACTGTTATCCTGTAGAGGCGGAAAAGTGGCAAAAACAATGTGTCATTTATTTTACATCATCTCTTAAAACAAAGTCAGGAAAAAATATAAATTAAATACCTCATTTTTGTTTTTTACGGATATCTCTGGAAGTAGACAGCATTTTCTAAATTTCTCACACCCTGTATATTTCGCTATTTACAAACTTTTTGCCGTACGGTACTAACGTGTTTTTTGAATAAAATACTTTCTACGTGTTACGAAAATGCTACCTCTTATTTTCGTAATTACTTAATTAAAACCATGGCCTTAAACCTGATTCAACGGACCCGGGATTATCCCGATTTATATTCCATTGACTAGTTTGATTTGAAGGGACGCTGCATCCGATATGAAAACAAATTAGCCATAATTTTTGTCGTAAACATGGGCTAGTTTGGGTTAATGTTAATCTGCGCGAATAATTTTCTTATTGAGAACGATTTGGACTTCTGCTTTGAGTTTTAATTTATTTATGATATTTATTATTTTATTAGCGAGGAATGCCACTGCCCGACAGCCTGCTAATATAATGTCGGTGTGATGTAACACCAGTTAAAATTGAAAATATACTGATTAATTATTGTTAACTGTTACAATAGAAACTAACTTTTATACGAGTCGAGTTGACTCCGTTTATTTCCGAGGGACCGAATCGTATTTAAAGGCCAGATTTTTCATCTGGTTGATAAGTTTAACGGGAGGACAGATCATTTTCGCTTAAAAATTACAAAGAGTAACAAAAATCTTGGGGTGCAAACCACTTAACATACAGTGGATTTTATTATTTCCGAAGGAAATCGATATGCCAGTGGTGTGTCTATAGGCAAGTTACTCAAATTTATATTTATTTTAGGCTTTATTATGGATAAATGAATAATGAATAACCGCATCTGTGGCCATAGGGCTTTAGCCAATGTTGTTGCTCCCTCAGGGGGTAGTTGGGGAGACCTCTATGTCCATCAGAACTTTATTTCGTACACATTGGATTAGCTGCATAATATTTAACCAGATAGCTTATTGCTGACACATTTTTCAAAATCTGTAATTTTTTTGTAAAAGCTATAAGAATCGAATTTTAATTAAGCAGCAAAGCCTAATTTGGGTTAGTCTGAAAATATACGAGAGAAACGGAGTCTCTAGCACTGAAAGCCAAATCCAACTTCGTTTCCTAAACATCGTCCAATTGTGGAGCACTTTATAGATGCATTATGAAAACACTGATAATATAATAATATATCAAACTCCAATTTTGCGAATGAAAAATCATTTTGACGTAGATAAATCGAAAAAGATATACTCGTTTGTCGTTCCCTAATCCCCGATGAAGGGCTTTATTTCTGTTTACCAGGCGATAACGTGTTTATTTATTTAGGCATTATAAACGTTGTATACAAATACAATTATTATTATTAATATTTTCGAAGAAAAGAGACTGAAATCAGCGATAAATTTCAAAATCTAATTACTAGTTATCGTGGATTATATCCATAAACATTATTGCCTTTAATGGGCATTAGTTCTTCTTCGTGGAAATTTGACTAGATCCGACCTGTAAGTCGAGATTTCCACTTTAAAATTCCAAATTTAGAAGTAAAATTTAGACGATAAAATTTAAAATTTTCCAGATATGTTGAGATTTCTACTTTAAAATTCCAAAACAATTAGGAATTGTGAGGTAAAATTATGAAAAAAAGCGTTGTTGCCAAAATGGCAATTGGCAATATCGGATTAAGGCCCGACAGATTCATCTCTTGGTAGCTTTGACAAGGATCATTATTGCCATAGAAATTGTTCCAACAATGGTATCCAAGGATACCGGACCTTAAAATTACTAAAAGCTATTGTTAAGTAAATATGACGTATATATTTTTTTTAAGGGTGCAAAATCAGGCCATTAAAAATTAATAATTATTAATAAACTGCATTTTACACCACCTTCCACTAATTTATAGAAATATGCTTTCTACCTTGAACTTTATTTATTGTCTAATCCTTATAGCAAATGCTATTGTGTCAATTGTATTATTATTGTCAACAATATTAAAAAGGGGGAAAGACGCTTGTAATATTTGCCTTTTTATAATTTATTATGTATTAAGAAATCAAACAATGGAAAGTTTAACGAGATTAAAAAAAGAGAGCGGGTTGCACTCCGGGAGTGCCGGCAGAAGTGAAAACTTCAACATTAACGTTGTACATTTTTGAATATTTTGGAATTGTTAGGGAATAATTTCGAACGAATTGCTTTATTTATTGGTATAAAAGTACTATCATTTATGTGGTAAAATACAATATTCATTTATTGCGCTATCGTACACAAACATGATAATTTATATTACATAAAAAATTTAACACTTCAGAACTATTACAAGACCCCGTTCTCCCGGAATTCAATATCAAAAAAACGAAAAAAAAAATCTTTATTTCCAAAATTTTCGATTTTTTTTTTTCAAAATAAAGCGTTTTTTTTCTAATTATTTCCAAAATTGTGTAAAATATAGTTTTAAAATTTTGGAATTTCCCTAAGTAAACTAAATTTAATATTATAGAAAATTTTAGTCAGGTCAGGTGCTTAACATTTTGGGATGGAATCTAAAAAATTAACATCAACTTTTTTGGAGACTATTTTTTTATTTTCTTTTCAAATTTTGAAAATTTGAATTTTTTTACGTAAAAAAGTGTCTCTTATTTCGTATCATTAGGACGCAGGGTTTTGAGAAAAACGGATTATAAATCTATTCCGACTGCCAAAAACGGGTGTAAATTGAATGCTATAGTTTATCAAATTTTAAAAACCTGTCATAACTTTTTTCTGAAACAAGTGTTAAGTGTTTCTACTATTTTATAATAATATGAAGTTTTGTAACGTCAAAAGGAATTTTTGGGGAATATCGAAAATTATAACCTTCATTTTACACCCGTTTTTGGCAGTCAATATACTTTAAAATCCGTTTTTCTCGAAAAAGCTGCGTCCTAGCGAAACAAACCAAGAGGCACTTTTTTGCGAAAAAAAATTCAAATTTTCAAAATTTGAAGAATATAATAATATAAAAAGTTAGCCCAAAAAAAAGTTAATTTTTAGATTCACCCCCTAAAATGTTCGCACCTGACTAAAATTTTTTTATTTTTTATTCCATTTTTAAATTTAGAATATTAAAGTTAGTAAAATCCCAAAAATTTAAAACTCTATTTTACACTGTTTCGGAAATAATTAAAGAAAACACTATATTCAGGGGCCCATTTTTAAGAGGCTCTAGCTCCCTTCCCGATATATATTGATAAGAAAAATTTTAGTTATTTTTGACCGATAAATGCATAGTTGATGTTTCGTCCACTAATTTCGCCACAACCTGTATACCGTTAAATTTTAAGTTTTCAAAATAAATTTTTCCATATAATACAGAATGTTTGAAAATGACATCACTTTGTATGGCTACGCTACAACTGATAAGAAATGTAAAAAATAAGAAGAAAAAGCGTTGACAATGCCTGTCGAATTTTGTTTCGTGGATAGATTTTGTTATAATCGCATTAACAACTTTTATTTAAAAAGTCACAGGATAGTTTTTATTGATTTTACTTGCAAATATGATAAAATATGTCAAATAAGGCCGTGGCATACCAAAAAATTTTTGCTTGTTTATTCGCAAATCTGCCAAAATATATCAAAGAAGGCTTGGCATCCCATCACCCGATAAAAATATCTATTTACGCCACTGTTGTGTAATAAAACTCTGTTAATGGTGAAAAAAAGCATTCAGAATCTCGAAACCGAGAGTTTACGAGACCGAGACAAGACCGAGACCATGCATGGCCTCGGTCTGGACGTCGAGACCGAGATCGAGACCAAGGTTGTTTTTTCGAGACCGAGACCAACCTAGTCTCGGTCTCGGTATAGCGAACCCCTACCCATAGGTGGTACATGCATACACCTACTCGCATCGTCCGGTGAAAGACCACTCCACCAGAACTGGGAAGCGCTAAGTGGTTTTTCCGTTTGTGCGCTGTGATTCCGGGTTCAACAGTGGGGAATATATGGACATGATGGTGCTTCCAGGATCAAAAAATTCCGGAATTAAAGTCCCAGGCCATTCGGATCTCCGGGCACTGGGTGGCCCTGGGAGCCCTTCATTGACGCACTGCATCACTGTGGAACTCACTGCCAACACATCTGTTTCCCCCCTAATTACAACCGACAACTATTCAAGAACCGTGTCAATCAACATCTTCGCACACACACCGCTCGTCGAGCGCCATAGGATCTCCCTGTTGTTTCAAGACACCTTGTATATTTAAAACTGTTTAAAATATGGTCAAATTATGGGCATTATAAGATCCCTTAAACAAATAGTGTACTATATAAAAATCGGCCTTTCCTATTGATCGATGCGCATGGCCCTTCGCTCGCTACGGGGGCTCAAGAAAAGGAAACTAACCAGGTGCTAACCCAAAATAACCCAAAATCAAGAAAAAAACTGTTTAGAAACATAAATAAAAAAAAATAAAAAATAAAAAAAAAACAACGGGGTTTGAACCCGGACTATCCAGGTGAGACCCAATTGTCTAAACCTCTACACCACGAGAGCTCTTGAAAGAAACGGATTGCATCACGAAGATATATTGTAATACGAGATGGATCGACCAATAGGAGAGGTCGATTTTTACATAGTGCGCTATTTGTGTAAAGGGTCTTAAAATGCAAATTATGGTAATGTGGCGGATTTCATCCACCGACTCACAGGTGGCAGCACCAACCAATAATCAGCCAACATCTCATCGCACACTCACGATCATTCTCGCTTCAAATAATAGTTCCAAATTTGAACAAGCCATACCTCGGCGTATAAGGCAAGGTCTACCAACGCCTTACTGAGGAGTCCAATAGGTAGACCCGGGACGAAACGCAAAAATGGTGCAACACTGCGCCAAA
>MU182259.1:81022-120770 GCA_016904865.1 Pissodes strobi
AGGTAGACCCGGGACGAAACGCAAAAATGGTGCAACACTGCGCCAAAGTAAATTTAAACAGTTTTAAATGGACCTGTATCAACGTCACTTATAGAAATTTGCCTTTTCTACAGAGTTTTCATTTATATTTTGACATCCACCTACAGAGTTACGCCAAAATCGCTTATAACTATGTTGAAGCATTTTTCCGTATTATCTTTTGGGTATATCAAAATAAACAAACGAATATATATCAGGCCAACTTTATTTTTGACGCCTTCAGCACACTTTTTACGGAGCAGTGAATCAGACTGAGTTGTCTACGCAAAAACAGGTAACGCTAACAGTTGTCTAGGTTCGACTATGTAACGCTCATTCGGGTAAAGTCGGTATCGACTTCATCCAATCGACCTATTGTTTCATATTTATTTTCGTTGAAAATTTGGCATTTGGCACACTTGCGCCCACAGTAAAATGCTCTTGGCGATCAGATTTTCCATTTAGGAGTTATTATGTTAAATCTGCGTTTTTTCAAAATTGCGCTATGATTCACGATGACTGTCCAAAAAAAAAACAATTTTGGTGAGATTTTTCGGACCAATTGGTAAGAATCGAAAAATTGGGTATTTCCTTTTTTTTTGAGTGTATATTTTGGAAACAGAGGGTCGATTTAGCACCGAAAAAGTCGTAATTCAAAGTCAATTTTCCGTACGAGATTAAAAAATACGAGAAAATCAAGGTTAAATTGAAATATGCAGAAATTAAAAAAAAATGTCTAATGTTTTCAATATTTCGGCAATTTTAAGAGCCTGAATGCATTATGGAAAATTTGAAGAAATATGTCTAAAGTTTGTTTCGAATTAACCCAATCCAATATTTTGGCATGACGTTTAGGTTGAAATATGTAGATTTACGCATTTGCCTGCAATTTCATTGAAGCTGGAAAAATTGGCCAGGATCCGAAATATGTAGACATTTTTTAGTGACTGGAGGTAGATTTTATGGCAGATTTCCAGGTAAAATTTAACTTCTAGCATATCAATGCTTATAGTGTTTGTTGCAGGCAAGTAGATTTACTTACCTGAAATCTCATTTTAAACGATTTGAAGTCAGGAAAATGGACCAGGATCGGAGAATTTTCCCAAGTAATAAGCGGCGGCTTCTGGCAATTTTATGGGAGAAAAGAGGAGAAGGTAAAATTTTACTTTAAAGATCTCAAGTCCAAGGTACAAACAACTTGAATATAAAAAAAGATAGACATGAATCACCCCTAAAAGAAAATATAAACTTCCCCATATGGTCAAAAATAAAGTCACATTAAAATACAAATTCAGATATGATAAACGGCAATAGATAAGATAACTCATGGAATGCAAGGCCAATGGTGGTCAATGCACAAAAAAAAGGTTAACACAGATAAAGCAATTAAATCGTTAAATTAGACAAAAAAACTGTAGCAATAATTATTACCTGGCTTTTGACGGAGGGTGGCTAGAGAGTCGAGGGTCTCGGTTTTGTAAGATGAGCTCTGAAGCCTCTGGAAATAATGGAAAAGGGCCATTAGCATCATGGTGTCCGCGTGCTTCACAAGCAATAGAAAAAAAAATAATTCCAGAAAACGCTTACCTAGTGCAATACGAATATCCCAATAACTTGGTAGCGTCAAGCACTGTTAAGGGACTCACTGAAAGATCCCTAGAACGGTAGTATTAGGATAATACAGAAAGTTGAGTCCACTAAGACTGCACTAAAGCAAAAAGCTTCTCTTTCCACCGAAGGGTATTTCTAGAAGAACGAAATCATCGGTTTCAGTCAATTTGCCCTTTTCCACTTCCACGGAATTAGAGAACTAACGTCAAATCAGAAAAAAAAGGTAGGGCCGTGAAATGCTTCACAAATCGATACGAGGAATAATTCTAAGATAATAAACGCCTTAGTTCTCGTTTAGTATGGTCGTAAAACGACGGCGGAAGCCACAATTAATGAGCTGAAATTAAATTGTTCAAAAAATACTAGAGAATGATCCCCAACAAAATGATAAACTTTTTAAAAATCTACAAATATACATATAATTAACCTATATGTAGAATAAAATTAATTTACATTAATAAATGCGGCAACCTTAAGCTTATTGACAACAAATCGAATCAATAAATTTAGAATTAATTAACCGAAGAGTATTGACCTCTTTTCAATAATTCTTACCGCAAAGTATAGCATCTTTTGTTGCTAAATGCAGCATATAAAAAGAACTTTAAAATATTTTACACTGGCCAATCAGCCCTCCTCAGTGTTATCTCATAAATAGATGTTACGCCTCCCCTCTCTTTCCTTCTCTAGGTGCAAAACAAAACAAACACAGGCATTGTTTTAATATTTTCAAGGCCAATCTAGATCTCAATTTCCATTGAATTATTAATTAGGTTTGTTATTTTATAGGAAAATATAAATTTCATTTAAACACACATAAACTTGACATATTGATTTCGTTGTTTGCGATTTTCCTAATAAGGCCAAAAGATAGAAGGGATGATTTTTGCCAGTTTTCTCAATTTCTTATTTAAGCTTATTTTTTGAACACCCTGTATTAATAGTTATCAAAACATTATACAAAATCCAACCCAAGTGAAATAATAAAGACTCTCTTATAGGAAAAACTGTTAATTACTTTATGGCCTACAAACGTAATTTTTTACATAAACACTTTCATCATATCATATTTCAAAAACGCTTAGCTCTAAGTATAGGACATGATACACAAAATCTGCCTAGAATTTTGCGTATAGAATTCAAAAATGTAATAATATATAGGGTGTTCCATTTAAAAGAGCAAATTGACACCTACTTCCGGTATAACCGGAAGTACCACCATCTTGAAAATATTTTTACGGGGTTGCCCCCAGTGACATTAGTTTACTACCCATATATTTCCTAATTACACTTTTCCATATATAGTTCGAAGCGGTTCCGATGGGACACCCTTTATTTACGTGGCTCCTGGAGCCTTTATTTTTGAAGATAGAAAAATTGATGGTTTTTCCATATTATCTTTCGAAATTTTCATGAATCACTGTATCTCTTACGGTTTTCGAATACCCCATGCATAGACTCGAATTCGAGCCACCCTGTACATACCACTTCGATTTTTGTTTAGTACCTCCAGATACAATTTTTTCCTTTGGTAATATGTGGCCCATACTAACCTAATATTATATTTTACGATCTCGGTCGGTGTATTTTCGTAAAATTTCATAAATAGTTGAAACGTATATTACAAAGCGGTAATTTTCACGTTGTTTCTAATTAGAAAAATTACCTAAAATCTGACGGCAAATCGTCTCTTAATTCGAAACATCCGACCCTCTAATTGCCAAAGCCTTGCCCAAAAGTCGTAAAATCAAATCGTAAACTTCGCCGGCTTTTCTAATATTTTCACTTAATTTGATCATAAACACCGGGAAAGTGAACTTATGCGACAAATTTAAGCCGAAACGTCACCCTAAATCTGGCGGAAGACGTTCGGGACAAGAATTGTGGAAAACAAACTTCGGCGCGAAGTTATTTCGGGAAGATTTAGGATTGGCGCCCTTTCATTAATTTCAAATACGAGGTGCGTTCGAAACGGGCGCGGAGCAACAAAGTGACGAAATACGACTGTGTATAAAACAGGGGGTATTCAGAAAGTAAACGACGTAATGTCACTTTCTAGGAAGAGCACATACGCTGCTGGACACAAATAATCAATCAGCAAGTTTACTCAAAAGAGAACGTGCTCTCATGTGCAGGACATGTAATTTATACAGGGTGTGAAATGAAAACCATTTTCGATATTTTCATTTCCTTTAAATATAGACACCTTGTAAATATAGTTATTATTTTAATATCAACTCCTTGTATATGAGAAAAACATTTGCCATCTAAATTACATGGTGTAACAGAAATTAAGAATTTCCGAATTTTTCCCAAAAACAGATTCAGTTATTAAAACAAAAAACTGTCTAAATACAATAGTCATTTGATTATACGAATTCTTGAAAAATAAAAAAAAAATCAGCATGCCAGGAAGAAAATTAGTCGCTACTAATGCTCAAGCGATACATCTAATCGGTGACAATTAGGACAAAGTCTTATTCGAAGAATGCCGTAACAAACGTTTCGAAAAGGGAATCATTTGTAAGGGGGCCGTCGAGTGTCGGAAAAAGATAGATGCGGCTGAATACTTGAGGGGTTATTAATCCGGCCGGGCTTGGCAGGTACGAAAATAGCTCGATCCGCAATAAGAAAGACGGAATTATTATGCGGAAAAAGAGAATATCCCGAATTTTAAAACTCCACTTCAAAATTCTAATCACATCTAACTCAAGAATAATAAAAAAAACAAAAAGGGACAACTATAATGTGTATTTCAGATGAATAATATTTTTAATAACTCACGATTGTGATAAAAAAAATTGTATATATTTCCTATATTGTCCTATGTTGGCTGGCTTTTGTTAGTTTAGAATAAAGCATTTGGTATATTGCAAATTTGTAAACCCTGAGCTCAACTTCAAAACTCTTCATACGCATCAAGTTATAATTATCTAGACTTATACTACCCTCCTTTGAAAAATATTGCTAGTAGACCTCTTAAAAAAATTATCCGAATTAGCAAACCCTAAGCTCAACTTCAAAAATATTCATACGCATCAAGACATAATCAGTGCTTCATCATATTACAACTACTTTTTGAAAAATATTTATGGTAAACCTCTAAAAAAAAATATGATATTGCAAATTCTGAGCTCAACTTCAAAATTATTCATACGCATCTAGATATAATCAGTGCTTCTTTATATTACCTCATCTTTGAAAAATATTGATAAACCTATTATAAAAAATAATACGAACTTGCAAACTCTGAGCTCAACTTCAAAAATATTGATAGGAATCATGATATAATTAGTGTTTCATTATATTACATCGCCTCTTTGAAAAATATTGATAAATTTATTATAAAAAATAATACGAACTTACAAGAAGATATTCATGCCAATCAAGTGCTTCATCATATTACGAACCTCTTATAAAAAAAATAACGCGAATCAGGAAACCCTGAGCATCATATAGACTTTTACAACTCTCCTTTAAAAAATATTGATAACAAACTTCTTTAAAAAAAATGCTAACTTGCAAACCCTAAGCTCAACTTGGAAAAAATGCATACACATGATATTACCAGTGCTTCATCATATAAACTTTTACTACCCCCCTTTGAAAAACATTGTTAACAAACCTCTTATAAAAAATTCCTTTTAAAATAATATTGATAGTAAACCCCTATAAAAAAAATAATGCGAATTCGCAAATCCTGAGTTCAACTTCAAAAATATTCATACGCATCCTGATATAATCAGTGCTTCATTATATTACAACTACTCTTTGAAAAATAGTGATAATTAACCTATTATAAAAAAACATACGAATTAGCAACCTCTGAGCTCAACTTCAAAAATATTCATACGCATCAAGATATATTCAGTGATTTATTATATTATGAAAAATATTGACCGTAAACCTCTTATAAAAAAATAAAGCGAATTTGCAAACCATGAGTCCAACTTCAAAAATACTCATACGCATCAAGATATAATCAGTGCTTCATCATATTAGAACTCCTTTTTGAAAAATATTGAGAGTAAATAGAAAAAATAATCCAAGTTTGCAAACCCTGAGCTCAACTTCAAAATTATTCATACACATCAAGATATAATCAGTGCTTCATCATATTACAACTCCTATTTGAAAAATATTGATGGTAAACCTCTAAAAAAATAAGGAGATTTTGCAAATTCTGAGCTCAACTTCAAAAATATTTATACGCATCAAGATAAATTCAGTGCTTCATCATATTACAACGCCTTTTTGAAAAATATTGATGGTAAACCTCTAAAAAAATAGGGTTTTGCAAATTCTAAGCTCAACTTCAAAAATATACATATGCATCAAGATATAATCATTGCTTCATCATTCTACAACAGTAAACAGAAAAAAATAATGCGAATTGCACATCCTGAGCTCAGCTTCAAAAATATTCATACCCATCAAGATATAATCAGTGCTTCATCATATTGCAACTCCTTTTTGATATATATTGATGGCAAATCTCTAAAAAAATAAGGCGATTTTACAAATTCTGAGCCCAGCTATAAAAATATGCATACGCATCACGATATAATCAATGCTTCATCATATTACAACTCTTTTTTGAAAAATGTCGATAGTAAATAGAAAAAATAATGTGAATGTGCACACCCCGAGCTCATCTTCAAAAATATTCATACGCATCAAGACATAATCAGTGCTTCATCATATTACAACTCCTTTTTGAAAAATATTGATGGTAAACCTCTAAGAAAATAAGGCCATCTTGCAAATTCTGAGCTCAACTACAAAAATATTCATACGCATCAAGATAGAATCAATGCTTCATCATATTACAACCCTTCCTTGAAAAATATTGATAGTAAATAGAAAAAATAATGCAAATTTGCACACACTGAGCTTAACTTAAAAAATATTCATACGCATCAAGATATAATCAGGGCTTCATCATATTACAACTCCTTTTAGAAAAATATTGATGGGAAACCTCTGAAAAAATAAGGCGATTTTGCAAATTCAGAGCTCAACTTGAAAAGTATTCATACGCATCAAGATATAATCAATGCTTCATCATATTACAACCCGTATTTGAAAAATATTGATAGTAACTAGAAAATATAATGCGAATTAGTACGCCCTGAACTCAACTTCAAAAATATTGATACGTATCAAGATATAACCGAGGCTTCAGCATATTACAACCCCTCTTTGAAAAATATTGATAGTAAATAGAAAAAATAATGCAAATTTGCACATCCTGAGCTCAACTTCAAAAATATTCATACCCATTAAGATATAATCAGTGTTTCATGATATTACAAGTCCTTTTTGAAAAAAATTAATAGTAAACCTCTAAAAAAAATAAGGCGAATTTGCACATCCAGAGCTCAACTTCAAAAATATTCATATGCATAAAGATCTAATCAGTGCTTCATCATATTACAACTCCTTTTTTAAAAATATTGACAGTACACTTTTAAAAAAGAAGGTGATTTTTGCAAATTCTGAGCTCAACTTCAAAAATATTCATACCCATCAAGATATAATCAGTGCTTCATTATATAGACTTTTACAACCCCATTTAAAAACACTTGCAATATTCTCTCAGAAGTTTCATGTACTAATTAATGATTGACGTATATCTTCTAATTTTTAATAGTGAGCCAATAAACCCCCCTCCCTCCACTTTTGCGACCACTATCGTTTTAGCTTTTGTGTTTTGTGATTTCCTGTTTCGTGTTACAAATCATTTTTGTATAGACAGCGGCGTAACTACCCATCTGACCTGGGGGGAGCCTAGGGTGGGCCTGTTATTATGATATGGATAAAAAATCAAAGTCAGTCTTTTCCTGGGGGGTGGGGGAGGGGTCTAGCGATGTCTGGGGGAGGCCCGCCCCCCCTAGGCCCCCCTGTAGTTACGCCGCTGTGTATAGAGCAAATTATAGTAAATTAAAGCAACTTTATTTGGTTCCAGGGCCCCAGATGTTCCAAGCCCGTCGAATCAACAACAAAGACAAAGAACGACGTCGAGATCTACACCGAATAGTTGTGGACCAAAAGGTAAGGAAGGAGAACCCAATTGGACTATTTGCTCGCCAAAATAACCAAAAATGCCTCGTCTTCGTATTCAAACTGGCAGGCATCTTCAGGGAGAGGGAGAACCCTTTTAGCAATTGGACTATTTGCCCGCCAAAATAACAATAAATGCTTTGTCTTCGTATTCAACTGGAGGCATCTTGAGAGATCTAAAACCCATAATTATACTGTATCACAATTTTAGCTACTTTTCGTATTTTTTTTGTCAATTCTGGCAAGGACTTTAGACATGGGTAACTTCTACTTGCGATTGAGTTAGATTTAAAAATAACAAGGTAACAAAATAATAATGCAATAGCGAAATTATTTATATAAGAAATATCACAACTTGGAGAACCATTTGCATCATAACACAAAATTAAAAAAAAATCGCGAACCTATTTGTTTATAAAAACATATTTGTACGGGTACCATAAGAGTAAGAGTTTCGCGAGGTTAAGTGAAGGTAACATTTTTGCTTTTAATATTAGATATTTTAGCCAAATAATAGACATATTTCGACAATTATTTGCTTTTCAGTCAACCACTCTTAATTACTTTTCGTTTATCAATATTTTTGTATTTCTTATATATATATTTTGCTTTATGTCACCAGTGCCGTGCTTCACAGCCGAAAGGGGAGCAGGTTTAATTTTTAAATGAAAATTTAACATACGTAGGTCTTCGAGCGGTTTGTATTTAACCAGTCAGTAGCGTTGGTGGAAAAAATTTAATTAAATCTATGAAACCAAACTAATTTAATTGTTTTTTTTTTGTATATTAGTTATGCTTAAACTGTGATAAAAATTAGAACCAAGTGAGTGTCGTTTAATTTGGATCAATGGCGTCGGTGATAAATACTTAGATATTTAGATATACTTACATTTTTGGCATACATGAAGATCAAGCATTTTCATTGAGCATATTTTATCGCCTGTGCCATTGTCCGACTTTCTATGTAAACAGAGCTTAATAAAATTTCGCCGTTTGACACCTGCAATAATTAATTTAGACGTTGCCAAGTCATTCGCTTAATATAATTTATATGTCAAAGAGCTCGGAAAGGAAATAAAAGTTGAAATATTTGACAAGATAAAGTTGGTACGCATCTAATTCTGAAAATATTCTCATAATATTTTGGCAACTGAAATACTATATAACCCCTATTCCAGAGAATATAATCTTCACAAATTGTCAATGGCATTAATGTCATGACGAGTGAAAACCGTCACCTATAATCATGGGCTATCAGGCGACATATTTAAAAAGCCAATGACATTTTACGTAACCTTTGCGTCCGCTCCTATATCGATTAAAATCGAATTTTTCTCGAAAACAAAACATTAAAGTCCAGTGTTTACACGAAATTTTCTCTAACGGATATCGAAATTGGCTGCACCCAATGAAATAATTACGCTCTAATTTATACACAATCACGAATTTACGACTGTAAAAGTATTATCCCGTTTCGTTTAAGATTTCGAGCTTTTTAAGCGATTTTCGGGAGTTATTTATGAAGTTTAAGCACTAACACATGGCCGCCGATACCGTAAACAATGTCGACGGGAACAGACAGGGACGGGATTTTTTTAAGGCCTCAAGCTATGCCTTAACCGTTCTGTGACATAAAATAATATATTTCCAGAACGTTGATACTTGACAGCCATCTTGAAATGGTTAAATTCAACCTCTGGAAATTAATTAAGGACCAAAAGGGCTTTACAAGAAGGTGCGACTCGACCACCTTTTCATTTGAAAAAGAAAATTAAAATGGCGCCCAGCCGCCATATTGAAAACATCCTCTGTCGCTTCTTGGTTTAAAAAGTAGCATAAATATGATCACTCGTTTTCTTCTAATAAGTAATAAGAATACATGGAATGGTCTGGTGATTTTAGCCTCACCCTGTATACTCTGACAAAAAAAATTATTGAGCTTTGCTAAGGACAGGTCTTCGATCGTCAGTCTACTTGTTTATACGAACACTCTGGCGATTTATTTGGAATTGAGACGCAATTTATACCGATTCCTTTAAGGCCTTTGACATTGTCTAACGCACTATTTACATAAAAAACGGCATAAGGGATTTCGTAAATTTTATTATAGAAATACCCTTCCATTAAAAACAACTTGTTTTAACCGGAACGCACCATTAAATTAGGTTGTGTAATAACCTGCACGATTACCGGATCGAGTTTCGTTTGATTTTTCCTTGAAAGGTTTTTTTTAGCAAACGATAAGCAATTTGTTGATATAGAAGTGTGATAAACCTCGAAAAAGTACTTTTCTCTTGTATCAATAAATCGTGCCCATTTCCAATAGGATTTCTTTGTACAAGTGTCTAGGGATGCGCAATGGCAAAACAAGAATAACAGGTATTATTATGGCTTTGCATGGCCCTCCGCTCGCTTCGCTAACCATAACTAACCCAAAATTAAGAAAAAAAAGTAAATTAATAAAAAACAAACATAACCTTAAAAAAAGGTAAACAAAACATCTGTCGCGACCGACGGAAATCGAACCCGCAGCGCAGAAATGACAGACAAAACCTCTACCTACTACACCACCGAGGCGTTGAAGAAATTTCGTTAGAATGTAAACACATGATAAATTCCGATACATTCGGCCATATTACACACGCACGGTTTCGCATCGAAAATTTAGCCCTATCGCTATACGCTTGTTTTCTTTGTTTCCCACTGCCTTAGACGCTTATAGATTAGAATGTATTGAATCAAATCTGACGGACCTCTCCAATAACCTGCAAGATTACCGGATCTTGTTTCGTTTGATTTTTCCTCGAGAAATGTTTTGACCAAACGATACAGAAGTGTGATAATAAACCTAGAAAAAGTTATTTTCTCTTCCATCAAGAAACTGTGCCCATTACCAATAGGATTTTTCTACTTCCCAATGCTTTAGACGCATAGACCAGAACGTATTGAATCAAATCTGGTTTTACAAGATGACGGGCCTCTCCATTGTGTAATAACCTGCTAGATTATCGCATCTTGTTTCGTTTGATTTTTTCTTGAGGGCTTTTTTTGAGCAACCGATAAGTAATTTGTTGATATAGAAGTGTGATAAACCGAGCAGAAAAGTACTTTCCTCTTTTATCAATAAATCGTGCCCATTACCAATAGGATTCCTTTGTGTCCAACTGCCTTAGACGCTTATATACCAGAATACCTATATTAAATCAAATCTGGTGTAATAACCTGCAAGATTACCGGATCAAGTTTCGTTTGATTTTTCCTTCAGAGGTTTTGTGAGCAAGCGATAAGGAATTTGTTAATATAGAAATGTGATAAACCAGGAAAAAGTACTTTTCTCTTCAATCAAGATATTTTGCCCATTACCAATAGGATTTTCCGGTTTTCCAATGCCTTAGACGCTTAGACCAGAATGTATTAATTAAATCAAATCTGGTTTTACAAGATGACGGGCCTCTCCATTGTGCAATAACCTGCAAGATTACCGAATCTTGTTTCGTTTGAAAGGTTTTTTTGAGCAAACGATACTGTTGATAAAGAAGTGTGATAAACCTCGAAAAAGTACTTTTCTCTTCCATCAAGACTTTGCGCCCGTTACCAATAGGATTTCCGGTTTCCCAATGCCTTAGACGCTTAGACCAGAATGTACTAAATCAAATCAATCAAACAAGATGACGGGCTTCTCCAATGTGCAATATCCTGCAAGATTACCGGATATTGTTGCGTTTGATTTTTCCTTGAGAGGTTTTTTGGGCAAACGATAAGGAGTTTGTTGATATAGAAATTGGGCTCATTACCAATAGGATATTTTTGTTGCCTTAGACTGTGGTTTTAATAAGACGACGGGCCTCTCCATTGTGTAATAATCTGCAAGATTACCAGATCTTATTCCGTTTGATTTTTTCGTGATGGGTTTTGTGAGCAAACGGGGTTTTCTTGACATATAAGGGCGAAAAAGTCCTTTTCTATTCCATCAGCAAACCCGACAGAATTTTTTTGTGTTCCAATGTCTTAAACCTCCATTGTGCTTAGTCTTGACGTTAGTATCCAGATTAACAATTTCTAGACGGGCAGGTGAATGAAGGTGATCGCTGAAACGGCCTGCAAGATTTCCGGATTTTATACCGATTGATTTTTTTCGACAAAAATAGAAAACGAGGATGCGCTGAAATAATGATATGGTAGCAAATACATAAAATACAAACGTTCCCGTCGGTAAAAATGTACGGTCGGCCCTGTTCCCCCTCGAAATTATAAACAAATTTTAATAGAAAATCTCTCCCGAACGGCCCAAATCTGACGTTTCTCCAAATAAACCCAACGATCGCTCGCACTGTAAACATTCGATAACGATCGTGCTCGCCGAGAGAGCACTAAAAACGATGCGCTATAGGAAGAGTTAGTTTAACCCGTCGGAGGTTATTTTAACTGTCGATTCTGACAAGTTAATTTGCGGATTAGTGAAGACTGATCACGATTTCAAAGTTTGTTTGGATGTCTCTGATAGCCAGACGGTTATTTTACGAGCTACTTTGCCAGGCGATGCAGTTTTTTCTATCTAAACAAATAAAGATGGGTAGGGGATCTCGTTTTTTCCTTTGAAAATTCTGGTTTATAGGGAATAGTTGATTTCTAAAGCGCTACCTTGAATTAGTCATCTGCTTCACTACGTTATACACTGACACCACTATAATTAATAGAATATTCCTAGCCTAGACCCAACGCCAAAACTAGACTGCAGTCGTAACGTAAACGTAAGAGCGTCATCTCCACGTCATCGTTAGCAGCAGCGGGTAATACGTGTATTTCCTAAATTAAAAATCGATAATCAAATAAATATGTGATTTTGTTTGTATTGAATTTACTCTCTACGTTACGTCATCTTACGATTTGTTTATTTTCAGATGAAGAATCGTCAGACCACAACGCTCCATCTCAAACGCACCAATCAGAGACCCTGCACAACCCCCACCATTCGATGATATTCCAGAACCGTTACCAGGCGACCAATCAAGCAGCGGCGTCCTCCCTGCTTCAGTCGAACATACTCAGTGCCGGACTGAACTCGATCGCCCAGCCCTACTCGGCCGAAATTTGCAACTACGGCCCCGTATACCATCCCCATAATATTTTGCACAATTACAATACGGTTTACACTAACGATAAAGGCATGAGGTCCCCCAATTTCGGGAGGGGCATGTACGGGGGGTATCAGGGGTTTTACACGAATAACGGGAATTTTAGGAGCGCTACCCTGACCGGGGCGCATCAGAGTGGATATGATTTTACTCCTCGATAAACGAAACGATACTTGTATCGTCGAACTGTACCATACGTAGTGAATTGGGACATTGAAACATATATAAACTGTCCATCAATTGAAATGAAAAATTCAAAAATCACTTTTTCAAACTTAAAGCTAATTAGTTTAGCTTACCAAATTAGACAATAGGCTGTGAAGAACTTCTCAATATAAATACACATATTACGAATATTTAAACCAAAATGTCCGTTAATTTCTCCATTCAATTGACCAGGAGCTTATTTAACGATTGGCGAATTTGACATTCAGAGTAGTCAAAACTAACTCAAATGACTAAGAGTTTATTTTTAGATTTCCGAATGCAGAAGTCAAAATTGGATTTCTCTATAGTTAATCTCAACTGACTAGCAGTATATTCTTCTTCGTCCAAATAAGGACATTTTTAGTACAAAACTGGATTTTTCTACTTAAGCTTAATTAGTAGTATATTTTTCCTTTTCCAAATAAGGAACATCGAAATTAGCAGTCAAAATTGGATTTTGGTACTTCAATTGACTAGCAGTTTATTTTTCGATTTCCGAACACCGAGCTTTGAAATTCGAACTTTAAAAATCTTAGTCAAAATTGGCTTTTTTCATTCGATCTCAGTTGACCAGCAGTTTATTTTTAGTTTCGTCCGAGTTCTACATAATAAGACTTGCAAAAATGTGCCTTACATGAGATATCTATTGAAACGTGTAATATTAGAGCTTTATTTTTGTATAATAAATAAGAATAATTATTTAAAAAATTGAGAGTTTCATGATATACAACCAAAGAAGTATTATGTATAGAGAGATCTAAAATATTTGAAGATATATTTTATATATAAATAAAAGAAATGTAAGGAGTGCCAAAAGACCTGCCAAAGTTTTAAATATAATATAGATTTTTTCAGGGTCGCCCAGTATCAAAGCAGGATTCCATGACGTCCTTTTGCGACACCTTGTAATTTTAATTTAATATTGTAGATATCATATGGAATCCTAGGTTGATACAATGTTAATTGTTAGCATATAATGCAATATTTCGTATAAGTTTTTGTTGTATATTTTCTGTGTTACTAGAATTAGGATATTGCCAAAAACTTGAATAAAATCACTTAATTTTAAAGACTTTACGTGGTAGAATATCTGTACTTCAACAAACCATGTTACGCTGAATAAGTTTATTTATTTATTAAAAAATATATACTGAAATATGCAGTTTCCTTTTTTCATTCCAGCGTCTACAGCAGCAAATTTCGGAAAGATGGGGTTGAACAGCACGATCCCTCGATTTGATTCCTATCGATTTTTTTCTGGAGGGTACATGAGTAGCAAAGTTACGGCCTCGGCAAAGAAGGCAATAAATAATATAAAAATCGAAACTCAATATCAACCCTATTTTTAATTTATTTAAAAAATTACAACTACTGAAATATGCAGTTTCCTTTTCTTACTCATACAGCGTTGTTTCATCCAAATTATATTGTCTTTTATAGGAGCGAATTTCAGAAAGATGGGGTTGGACAGCACGATTCCCCGATTTTACCCCTGTTCGTTTTTTTTGTGTGGGCAAATGTTAAAGTTAAGGCCGCGGCAAAGAAGACAATAGATAATATAAAAATCGAAACTCAATATTAGACTATTTTTTATTTCTTAGAATAATTACACCTACTGAAATATGCAGCTTCCTCTCCTTACTCATATGTGTCTATAGCGTTATGTCATCTTAATTATGTCTTTTATAAAAGGGAATTTCAGAAAGATGGGGTTGGACAGCACGATTCCCCGATTTTATCCCTATTGTTTTTTTTTGTGGGGACAAATATTAAAGACAATAGATAATATAAAATTCAAAAGTCAATATGAAGCCTATTTTCTGTTTATTGAAAAACTTACACCTACTGAAATATGCAGTTTGAATATCTTAGTCATGTCTCTAGCGTTCTCTCATCTTAATTATATGTCTTTTGTAGAAGCGAATTTCAGAAAGATAGGGCTGGACAGTACGATTCCCCGATTTTACTCCAGTTGACTTTTTTGTGGGAACAAATGTTAAAGTTATGATCACGGCAAAGAAGACGAGATTAAAAACGAAACTCAATATCAAGCATATTCTTTATTTATGAAAACAATTACAGCTACTAAAATATTAATTTTCCTTTTTTACTCATAAGTGTCTATAGCGGTTTTTCATCTTAATCATATGTCTTTTATAGAAGCGAATTTCAGAAAGATGGGGTTGGACAGCACGATTTCCCGATTTTACTCTCTGTTGTTTTTTTTTTTGTGGGGGCAAATGTTAAAGTTATGGCCACGGCAAAGAAGACAATAGATAATATAAACATCGCAACTCAATATCAGGTTTATTTTTTATTTATTAAAAAAATTATGTCTACTGAAATATTCAGTTTCCTCTTCTTACTCCTACAAGTGTCTATAGCGTTGTTTCATATTGATTATTATATGCCTTTTATAGAAGCGAATTTAAGAAGGATGGAGCTGGACAGCACGATTCCCCGATTTCATCCCTATTGGTTTTTTTTGGGACAAATATTACAATTATTATGACCAGGGCAAAGAAGACAACAGATAATATGAAAATCCAAACTGAAGATCAACCCTATTTTTTATTTATTAAAAAGTTTGACGTATTGAAATACACAGTTTCCTTTTCTTACCCGAACAAGTGTCTATAGCGTTGTTTCATCTTAAGTATATGTTTTTATAGAAGCAAATTTCAGAAACATGGGGTTGGACAACACGATTCCCCGACTTTATCCCTATTGTTTTTTGTGGGGACAAATATTAAAATTATCGCCGCACTAAAGAAGACAGTAGATATATGGCAAACCTATTTGTTATTTATTAAAAAATGTATGAAATATTCAGTGTCCTTTTCTTAGTACCTACAGTATAGCGTCCTTCCATCTCAGTTACATATACAGGGTTAGTAAAAGTACCGGAACGATTAATTGTTATCAAAACCGCTAAAGATATATCAAAGAAAATTGATAATTGTTAAAAGATGCTGTATTTAAAAATGGTATCAACAACGTTGCCAGATTTCTCAGTATTTCCTTACATGCAGTAATATCGCTATTACGACAGTGGGGTCAAATTCTTTATAGTTACGTAGATGGTAAGAAATAAGTAAAATCCTTCAAATATTAATTGAAATAACTCAAAATCTTTTACCACTAGGGAAAAAATGCTTATACAGGGTTAGTAAAATGTACCGGATCGATTAATTATTTTGAAATAACCCCAAAAGTTTTGCCTTATATACATCAGCATTTTTCTCTGAAGGTAATTGTTTTCGAATTATTTCAAATTGATTCCCAATTTATCTCCCACTATCTGCGTAACTATAAAGAATTTGACAACATTGTCAAGATAACGCGGTTACTGTGTGTAGGGTAACACTGAGAAAACTGGTAACGTTGTTGATACCCTATTTTTCATTGATAATATATCGGTAACAGTTTTGAACATAACTAAGCTTTCCGGAACTTTTTGCGGCCTTAAATATCATACCGACAATGTTGTCAATATATTTTTACTTTTTCCTAAATTATATTATGTGTAATGTATTATGATGTTTAAATTTTAGACATATGTTGTAAAATGCCCTATGGCTAGCTTAAAATTGAATTGTTTTCGAGATACTCACATCTGAAAAACAGCATATTTCTCCTGATATAAATTTCCTAATATGTAAATATGTGGCAACAATGTCGTTATCATTTTTGATTCGGCAACGTTTTGCTACACTTTTCACTTTTGAGACACGTTGTATGACAAAGTCACATACAGGGTAGCCCAGTAGTACGGGGAAGAAATATATACAGGGTTAGTCACATGTATGGAAACTGTCAAATCTCTCTGCCACCGCTTATCAGATTTTAATGAAATTTAGTATGCAAACGTAGCGCGAGGTCAAAAATAGAAAAGGCACTGTGGCCGCATGTTTATTTTTTTCCGAAATTATATAACGAAGTATCGCGGAGTCAAAAATGATAAAGACAATGTTGCCACACTTTGATTTTTCTCGGAAATCATGTAGGTTACGCCGGCATACACATTTGCGTGCAAATATATTTGACAGTTTCCATACGTATGACTAATCCTGTATATTTCTATAATAAACAAAAATTATTATAACTACCCAAAAGTTACCTGGATCTTGGAAAGGCATAATAAATTCGTTTCTCATATACGAGGTGGGCCTGAAAAGCGCGGCACAGTAACATTTATTACTTGTCAATCTCATATAGATATGCATAAATTCAGTCGTTTTCGAAATATCGACAATGAAAATTTAAATTTTATATCCAGTTTCATACTTCTTCGTCGAAACAACGTTGCCATATCTAGGCCATTATCGAAGGCTTTACTGTCAAGTTTGGTTTTTTAAACGCAACGCCCTGTGGTAAGGGACAAAGTGGACTGAATACAAAATGCAAGAATACACGCTATTAAATGTGATTATTCACCTCTATTGGCATTGTTTTTCTCCTTAAACAATGCTATTACTTACTTCACTAGTTGTGTAATATAATAAGAATAAATAATAAAATTGTTTTTCTTGGCCATAACCATGATGAAAGAGTAAAGAGTGCCTTGCAGGTGATCGTCTCATGGCGAGGTTGCCACCTTTACATCACAACACCCTGTATATTTTAAATATTTTTTTAATTAATTGAATCATATTAGGATTGATATTCAATGTGTTATAAAAAACATCTTGCAGTTATAATAACATTTTTTCTCGATTTTTAAGTCTCACTCTCAATACGCTTTATAATAACGTCGAATCGTCGGGACAATGACAAAGCGTTCCCATATGGGCACATCCGACGACCTCGATCGGCCATATGCAAAGAAAATTTATCAATATCCGAAAATATATCCGCGGTTATTTTTAACGCACTTAACTTGTGGCAGGATCGCTTTAAAAAAAATAGCCCCGAAGACAGCAGATAAGGAATTTGCCTGACAAATTCGTAAATTAATTTCCAGAGATTAAAACCTGGGCCGGTCGTCAACTTCAACACATGGCCTACCGGGTTTTAGGGCGCTATAAATCATTACGGGGATCGGTGAGAGAGTAGTAACTCATGGCATAGGCGTTACAATAATGGAACTATATATGGGTCGGGTTGTTTCGATGGCAATTTGACATTTTTGTTACCCCCTTCGACTCGAAACGGCTGGACTATTAATGATGTATACGCCATTTGTATTATAGAAAAATGAATTTCTACTCGTAATAAGGCATTAATTATATAGTAAATCATGGGCCCTTGTATTTTGCGTTAGCGAATCTAAGCCGATCAAAATTTTTGAAGATATGTCTACGCCACTGGTTTCCACTCGACTCTCAAGGGCCGACTCCAAGTCGAATAATTGTCACAACATAGGTGGGCCAGAAAGCCCCAAACAACTCGGGCACTTGAACCAAAGATTTATTTATTGTTTACTTGGTTTCGTATATAGTTTGACATAGGTTTTCTTTGTAATAAATTAGTAAGAGTTATGGATATCTATATAGCCACTTAGAGGCCTTGTTAATGAGACATGGATAACGTAAAAGGTCTGGCAATTTTCTGTTTTTTTTTGCGTTGATATTTTACTCCAAATTTCTGAAAGCGCAACGAGAAAATGTCCAAATGCATCGCTGTGTTTTTAGATTTTTCGGGACCCTTCCAAATCTATAAATGAGGTACAGTAACACTCTGTGTATTTCCCACCGGAACTAGACCTCTTTTTATCCCGATTTGTTTGCTTCAGCCGTTTTCGAAATATTTAAGATTAAACCAATATATTAATTCAATAAAAATTTCCATTGAGTTAATATATTATTTTTAATTTAAATATTTCAAAAAAGGCTGGACCAACTAATTGACATATTAATTTGACAAGAGGCGTCAATATGTGTCAAAACACGAGTTGGACATATCTAACATTTTGCTTCTCAAGGCAATTTCGACCCAAGTTTCCATTGAATTAATATATTATTTTTAATTTAAATATTTCAAAAGAGGCTAAACCCATTGATCGACATATTAATTTGACACTATAGCCGTCAATATGTGTTAAAAACGAATATTTTCTTTTCAATGAAATCGAGATTTCAATTTTTTCCAACTGTTATTATAAATTAAACTTGAAAATATCAGAAATGGGTGAACCATATAACTGACAGATTGTTTGGCATTAGGCGTCAATATATGTCAAAATGTGAGTTTGGCAAACCGAACACTTTATTTTTTAAGTCAATTTCGTCTCAAATTTCCATTGAATTAATAAATTATTTTAAATTTAAATATTTCAAAAAAGGCTAAACCCATTAATTGACATATTAATTTGACACTAGGCATCAATATGTGTCAAAAACGTGAGTTTGACGAACTCAAGATTTTCTTTTTCTGAGCAATCTAGATTTAAATTTTTTTCAATTGAGTTATTATAAATTAAATTTAAATATCTCATAAATGGTTGAACCAATTAATTGACATATTAATTTGACATCACGAGGCAATATTTGTCAAAACACGATTTGTTTTTCAAGGCAATCTAAATTTCAGTTTTTTCCAACTGAGTTACTATAAATTAAACTTAAATATATCATAAATGGGTGAACCATTTAACTGACAGATTGTTTGACATTAGGCGTCAATATATGTCAAAATGTGAGTTTGACAAACTGAACACTTTGTTTTTTAAGTAAATTTCGTCTCAAATTTCCATTGAATTAATAAATAAATATTTATTAAATTATTTTAAATTTAAATATTTCAAAAAAGGCTAAACCCATTAATTGACATATTAATGTGACACTAGGCGTCAATATGTGTCAAAAACGTGATTTTGACGAACCGAAGATTTTGTTTTTCTGAGCAATCAAGATTTCAATTTTTTTCAATTGAGTTATTATAAATTAAATTTAAATATCTCATAAGCGGTTGAACCAATTATTTGACATATCAATTTGACATCAGGAGGCAATATTTGTCAAAACACGAATGGGACATATCGAACATTTTGTTTTTCAAAGCAATCTAGATTTATTATAAATCAAACTTAAATATATCATAAATGGGGGAACCATTTAACTGACAGATCCTTTGACATTAGGAGCCAATATATGTCAAAATGTGAGTTTGACAAACCGAACACTTTCTTTTTCCAGTCAAGTTCCTCTCAAATTTCCATTGAATTAATATATTATTTTAAATTTTAATATTTCAAAAGAGGCTAAACTCATTAATTAACATTAATTTGACAATATGCGTCAATATGTGTCAAAAACGTCAGTTTGACGAACCGAACATTTTGTTTTTCAGAGCAATCAAGATTTCAATCTTTTTCAATAGAGTTATTATAAATTAAATTTAAATATCTCATAAACGGTTGAACCAATTAATTGACATATTAATTTGACATCAGGAGGCAATATATGTCAAAACACGAGTTCGACACATCGAACATTTTGTTTTTCAAAGCAATCTAGATTTCAGTTTTTTCCACCTGAGTTATTATAAATTAAACTTAAATATATCATAAATGGGTGAACCATTTACCGGACAGATTCTTTGACATTAGGCGTCAATATATGTCAAAAATGTGAATTTGACAGATCGAAATTGTTTTTTCAAGTCAATTTCGACCCAAATTTCCGTTGAATTAATATATTATTTTAAATTTAAATATTTTAAAAAAGGTCCAACCAATTAAATGACATGTATCATCCAAATGGATGGGCCTGGTTGCCACAATGTCAAAAAATTATTAGTTCAACAGAAACTGCTATGGTACTGGTACAATCATAAGCTCCACAATTCGATAATTTTTTGTAAAAACAATATATTTTTTTATACAAAATGTAAGTGACATTGACACACGATCCGAAACGCTCAGACACCCACAAAGCTTCAAATATTCCTGTCACTCGAAATTTATTCCCTAATCGCCCGAATGTTTTTGAATAACTGGCGTCGTTCCTATACGTCGCATACCATCGTAAATATATGCCAGTAATTCATTTGTTTTAGAATGAGGGAGATAGCAGGCTGCCCTCTGTTAAAAGTTAGAAAAAGACAGCGTCAACGTCACCCCGCAGTCGTTTGACTGAGAAAAGGACAGAGCAAACGTAGAAAAAAGAGAGGACCGACTAACGGCGATAAAACAAAATAGTAAATAGTAGTGCATGGCAAGCTTGAATGTATCCAGTTACTTCCTTGTAATCTATCATTTTCTACCCTGTTTAGACAAACAACTTCCCTAATGACACTTCTCGGGTCGTACGTTATTTTTTGTCGTGTTCCAAATACAACGCTTCTCGATGGGATTGACATCAAAATTGATTGCTTTCGGTTAATGTGCGATTGGGTGGTCAAGTTTGGTTTCTGGCATTAGATATTATAATAGTCCACTTCTATAGCTTCCAATATACAGGGGATTGTGACGGTTCCGCAGAAAAGCTAATAAAGATCAAATCGGGAGATCGTGCCGGTCTATTATTATAAATTCATTCAATTCACTGAATTGAAAACCGCTTCTACATAATATATATAGGTACTTGAGGGGAAAAGAACACTGTTAGTTATGTTCATGACTAAAAAAAAAAAAAGAAACTGCATATTTCAGCCTACGTATTTAATAAAACCAACAGAAAAGACGCTGGGCTTTGATTTGAGATTTTTATATTTTGCCGTAACTTCATTATTCACAGGCCCGCACAAAAAAATCAATAGGAATAAAATCGGGGAATCGTGCTGCCCAACTCTATCGTTCTGAAATTCGTTTCTTTGAAAAAAATACAGGGTTAGTAAAGAGTACCGGAACGATTAATTATTATTTTGAAATCCTCCAAAGACTCGATTATCAAAAAAAAAGGAAACAGAAGCATACTTGCCCGTCATCTCCTTTAAATAATTTATGGGAATTTAAAATGCAAATATTAAAAAAAGGTTGGCCTAAAGTGAGTTAAAGGAAACTAATAAATATTTACAAAATAAGAAAAAAAAGCTGAACTACTCCCGTAATGTAATATAATATTTTAGTATTTCTATTATTACTAGCAAAAGTTCTTAAATATGCAAACACTAACGAGGGGCTTAATACACGTAGGTTATGTGACAAATAGAAATACAAAAACTAAAATAAAGGCCTAAAATAAACCTCATTGGACAGTAAACAGAATCCAACTTGTCAGTAGACCGTACTAGTCGTAAACTCATCATAAAACTGTTAAGTACTGTCCTAAGATAATTTGGATTTAAAAGTCAAACTAGTAAAACGGCATTGTATAAAGTATTTTTTTCTGTGTCTCTTTGTCTTTTTAGATGATATTTCGAGATTTAATGGACCCACAAAAGAGCTTTATGGCATATCGATCATTAAGGATCGTTTTTATGGCTGCAAGGGTGTGCGGTAACTGGTACTTAAACATATTTGGGCCAGTTTTGAAGACAAATTTTTGTTTAATTGGTTATAGCTCGAAAATGGTTGAAGATAACTTAAGAGGCTATTAGATAGGGAATGTATCCCACTATCCTCTGAAAAAGTAATTTTAATTTGACAGACGCGCATAATATTTGTTGTAAAAATTACATTTGAAATAAAGTTGCTATATGTTACATACTTGGGTTAATTTTGAAGATAAATTTTTGTTTAATTGCTTATAGCTCGAAAATCGTTAAAGATAACTATTAAGTAGGGAATGCAATCCACTATCCTCTCTACTTGAATATATTTAGGTTAGTTTTAAAGCTAAATTTTTGTTCAATAATTGCTCAATAAAGCTCCAAAAGGTTGAAGATAATTTAAGAAGCTATTAAATAGGGAATGTAATCCACTATCCTCTGAAAATTTAAAATACAGGGTGTCTAATTTGACAGAATTGACTTTCGCGCATATGTTGTAGAAACACGTAATTTTTGAAACCCCCCGTAATAAAATATTCTAATTATCACATTTGAAATAAAGTTGGTATCTGATTCATGGGTTAGTTTTGAAGACAAATTTTCTAATTGCTTATAGCCTGAAAATGGTTGAAGATAATTTACGAGGCTATTAAATGAGGAATGTAATCCACTATCCTAATTTGACAGAATTGACTTTTGCGTATATGCTGTAAAAATATATAATTTTTAAAAACGTGTATTAAAATATTCTAATTATTACATTTGAAATAAAGTTGATATCTGGTACTTGAATATATTTAGGTTAGTTTTGAAGTCACATTTTTCTTTAATAATTGCTTATAGCTCCAAAAGGTTGAAGATAATTTAAGAAGCTATTCAAATACAGGGTGTCTAATTTGACAGAATTGGCTTTCGCGCATATGTTGTAAAAACACATAATTTTTGAAACCCTCTGTATTAAAATATTCCAATTATTACATTTGAAATAAAGTTGGTATCTGGTACTTGAACGTGTTTGGGTTAGTTTTGAAGCCAATTGTTTGCTTAATAATTGCTCATTCACCCTGCATGTCTAAAGCAAGCTGCAGAACAGGAAAGGGCCGTTTGTGTCCATATTGCCGAACAGATGGCCGAGGTAACATCAAAAGTCGACATCGACAGTTTTGCCGTCCTAGTGGAGGTTTTGAAGCAGAAAGTCCTAAAATTAGAAGATAATGAAAATAAGCTTAAAATACGGGTCAAAGAGGAAGAGTTAGAAAATTCGGAAAACACCAAAGAAAAAAAGGCAAAATACTTTCAGCGGGAATCCTACTCCTACTCCAGGTGTCAAAAATATCGAACATCGTGAGCGTTTCACATTTACCCGAAGCGGCCGCAACAAAACGAGCTGTTCAAATGAACCGGCAACGTTACAAATGACCAAGACAGATGCCACCGCAAGCATTGACATCGACGTGTCTGACGTTGACGTCACGTCAGCTGTCGGTCAGAATGGCGAAATCGAGGAAAATGGTGACAAAAATGTCTGGAACACGGTGGGAACGGGTGGAAAAATCATCCGTGATTCATCTAAACCTACTACTGTTGATAGGACTTCACAAAAATTGCAATGACTGGCACCAATTAAAGGAACCAACGAAAACGCAGACCTGAAAACTGCTGGGAAAGTTTCGCGGCTTTTCTTGGCAGGTCTAGCGACGGAGACTGCAAAGGATGCCGTCTTGGCTTTCCTAACAATAAACAAGCATGAGTTGTGAAAAAATGAGAACCAAAAAGGATAGATAAGGATGAGCCTGACTGTGGACTAATGGTAACAAAAAAGTAAGATTGTTTCATATAAGCATGAGATCAATTAGGAACAAAACAAATGAAATGACAAAAATGCTGATTTTGTCTGCCTTTGTGAACACTGGCAAACTGATGCCGAGGTTGAAGCCTTAAATATGAGAGGATACAAACTTGCGACTACAAGCTGTAGAAGGGATTACATTGGAGGTGGATCAGCAATCTTCATAAGTCCTTTGTATAATGTTAGTTATTATCATGAAATAAATACACTGTCTGATGAGAAATGAATATGTATATTTCAATGTGGTATATTTATAAAAGAATTAGAATTGTCTATTGTCTCATTTTATGGGTCACCATCGGGATCCATTGACACATTCCTGGAGACTATCAAACATATTCTGCTTGTGGGGGACTTTAATGTGCATTTGCCCACAAATGATAAGGAGAGCACTGAGGTGTGTTCTTTATTGGCTTCATTTGGTCTTGCTCAGCTAGTTTTTGAGCCAATAAGGGGCAAGCATTTTTTGGACAATGCATTATTTGGACCTTGTAACCCAGGGTGCAGATTACAGGTCATGGAGACAGATCGTTCTGATCATCGTGGTCAACTTATTGAATTCTCGCCCTCCATGACTGAAGAAAATTCAAAGTTAACAAAAACAGTCTTTCGACCAATTACACAACATGATGAGAATATTTTTTTCTCTTACGAGAAGCAAAACTTTAATTTTCTAAATTATGTGCGGACTGCTAGTGAAAGGTTTCAAGTTTTTCATGAGGTTCTGCATAGTGGGTTCCTGAATGCTTTTCCAGAAATAATTTATATAAGGAGAAAAAATCAAAACTGTCTGATAAATTGGTTTAAAAATTACTTAAAAATCTGTGAGGGAGACCCTACATCTGCTGAGAGACCGTAATGATCAGTATCCCTGCTTATCCAATAATATCTTACTAAAAAACTATACAAAAATATTCAAAAAAGCAATAAATGAAGCAAAAATCAAAGCTAATGACAATTTAATTAAAACTTCTTCGAACCCAATTCAATGTGTGTGGGGTATTATTAATGAACATCGTAATGGGTCTTATGATGAAGTAGAACCTAAGGTCTCACCTGATGAATTCAATGAATTCTTTACTAATTTTGCCAATAACCTAATAAGCCAAATTGGAGTTTCTTCTTTCGAAGGGCTCGAGTTCCAAGAAGTTACCATTGAGATAAGATATTTTGATGGGACTTGCTAATAAAAAGAGCAGGGATCATTACGGTTCTTCAGTTGAACTAATGAACGGAATTAAACATCTTATATGCAGACCCTTAGCTAAATTGATAAATCTTTGTATTGCTGAATGCATTTTTCCAGATATTTTAAAAAAAGCAGTGGTCATACCTATTTTTAAGAAGGGTGATTCTTCAGATCCATCTAACTATAGGCCCATTTCACTTCTTCTCATATTATGCAATGTTTTTGAGAAGTGTCTGGCAATAAGAATTGTCAAATATTTTAAACCAAAGAATCTTTGGCTTTAGATAAAACCGTACTGCTACCTTAGCTATTGTGGATCTGGTTGGGCGAATCCAGGATGCTTTTGAGGAGCAGCACTTTCTGTGACCTAAGTAAGGCGTTCGACTGTGTTTCTCAAGATGTTCTTCTTAAAAAAAACTTGAAACATGCAATTTCAGCAACAATTTCCAGTTATCTTATCAATAGAGTGCAGA
Source organism: Pissodes strobi (assembly GCA_016904865.1). Taxonomy (NCBI): domain Eukaryota; kingdom Metazoa; phylum Arthropoda; class Insecta; order Coleoptera; family Curculionidae; genus Pissodes; species Pissodes strobi. The sequence goes on from MU182259.1 coordinate 106,940, forward strand.
GACTAGAGAGTGCGGCCGAGTGGAGTGGAGTCCGCAGAAAGAGGGGTGGGAATCGAAGTTCCTTAAAGGTCAATACTCAGACCACTTTTACTCCTAATTTATAGAAATGGCCTGCCACAGGCTGATCCGAGCTGCTTGTACACTCTTTTTGCGGATGACACAACCGCCTGTACTGATCTTGTATTACAGCTGCACAGGAGGCTTCGGGGAGGCTCAGTCGAGGGCGGTGGAGTGTTTCACAGCGAATGAACTGCTCCTTATTAATGTTGGAAAAAACACAGAGTATGACTTTCTCTACAAGACCACTTCCAGATGGAGCAGATAATGAGGAAATCAAGTTCTTGGGTGTCTATTTGGACCCCAGACTTCTTTGGAGAAACCAGATAAATTATTTGATCAAAAGACTGGGATCTGCCACATTCCTCATAAGAAGACACAGGCATATTTTGCACTATTCCATTCGCATATTAGCTATGCTATTCTTGTGTGGGGCCATAGTGCGGATGCTAAGGATAGTTTTCGCATTCAGAGAAGGATGGTGAAGGTGATGAGTGGTTTGTCTTACGGAGAAGATTGTCGACAGACTTTCATGTCTCTTGGTATCCTTACTTTACCCTAATTGTATATTCTTGAGTGCACTAGCTTCATTAAACAAAACCTCCACTTACATCTTCGACATGATGAGGTCCACCAGCATGCATGGGACCCGTAATAAACATAGCCTTGTACCCTCATACAGGAGACTCCAGAGAAGTAGGGAATAGGGATGGAGCAAATTCTTATGGAATTACATTCTACAATAAACTCCCTACCACAATGTGTGATATGCCCCTTCCAAAATTTAAACAAAAATTAAAAGATTTTCTCATCACTTGCACTTTCAATTTTCATACTCATCTTGTTTTGCAAGCTCCTTGATGTGGATGTCTTGGTTGTTTTTAATTTTGTAATAACTGTACTAGTGTTAGTTATTGTTTTTTTTGCCTTAAATTTAATTTTCTAATATTAATGTCTAGGATTAGTAATTTTAACATGTGTCAGTAGTGTCAGTACCCAATTTTAACTTTATATCACTATACTTAATTATTTTTTGACGTATGTAAATACACCAAATGAATCATCAGTGGTGGGGTATTCTCAGGATGTCAATATTTACCAAAAAATCTTAAAAGTGTAAATTTGGAACAAAAGTTCCGCGCTCCAACATACAGGTTCAATTCGAAAAATAATATTATCGAACCAGTGGCGGGCATTTTTAAAAGGCAAGTATGCTTTGAACAATTCACAAATCACATTCTTCGTCTCAAAATACATATAGGATATTTATGAAGCAGTTAATTTCCACTATTCCCTGAAAACATAAAATATTTGACAGAATCGACTTATGCGTATACCTAATACTTTATATACTGTAAAGGCACGTCCACGTACCCTTATTCTTTCTAAAAGCAGAACACATTTTTCCGATCTAAATATTGCTTTACAACCTGAATTTAACAATATAATTCTGTAATAATGCAATAAAATAGGTATTTTTTTAACTGATACTTTATTAATAATGTGTAATTCCACCTACGTTCACGTTTGCTATAACTTCTTGAAGTCGACGTGGCTACTTGTTTCAATGACCTTATGTCAGGAAGAGGCCGCTGGCGGTCAATTACTGTTCTTTCAAGCATATCCCAGATATGTTCAATGCAGTGTAAATCTGGAGACAGCGGAGGAAACGGCAAGTGATTAGTTCAATGAAATGTCAGCTATTCTTGAACTACACTTGCTCTATATGGGTAAGCTTTATCATCCAAAAATCTAAAATTATGTTCCAAATTCCAACGATAGTCATTCACGATATTGGTAACGATGTCATGGGCATTTTCACCTGCCATTGTAGCTTTACAACCATACATAGAAAAATGCACGCACCTCCTCCTCCGAATGTACTGCTTGACCATATTGATTATCAACTCTTGAATTTCTCGATCTGCAGACGCGTACTGCACGTCTGTCAGTACGAAGATAAAAGTGGCTAAACATCACGGTACGCCACTCATCATGCCATTTTCATAACACCAAAGCAAACGTTGAGCCCTGTGTTCTACTTCCACTGGTGGTACCTAATAGGCATGTAGCAATGTAAACCTGCTTGGCTCGGACTCAGCAATGTGCAGTTTCTTGTAGGCTCCAGCCTAGCTCCCCTCAGTATTAATTAATCTCCCCTTTCATTTGTGGATATTAATATACTTTTCATTGGTCTCTCCCTAGTAGCTCCAGTGTCACTAAATCGGTTATTCAGACGGGAAATCACACTGTGACAAACATTAAACCGATCTGCTACATCCACCTGTCGAGCACATCCAAGCAGACATGATTTGCCTCATATATACTCAAGTGATGCCTGTTCATGGTACTGAATACAAAATTAAACACAATATTCACTTAGCAACACTTAAACAGAAACACTCTTTCGAAACAGAAATCCACATTCCTTACTTTTATTGAGAATTTATTTCACTGCAAGGTTTAATGTTTATAGGCAACATTTCTCCCCAAAAATGTGACCGTAGCGTAGGCTTACCCCTTTTTGTCTTCAATTATTTCGTTGCAGAAAAAGCACAATATTCTTAATTTATTTCGATCAGGTTATGATTTTTTTTAAATTGATTACAGGTTTTAATCCAAATTTGAACCCCTATAAAAAAACTTGAAACATGCTAGAGTAGCTTGAATATTTCAAAATTTATAGAACAGAAGAAACTGCAATTTTTTATCAAATTTGGTTAATTTTTGAATGAAGATTTTCTGAGGGTCTGCTGTTTCGAACGTTTTTCGCTATCGAATTAGCGAGTGAGGTAAAGAAAATTCGATATCGACTCATCGATTTTTTTACGATTTTAGCTACTATACGTATAATTTTCAACCTCCAGGATTTGAAAATGATAACCGATTTCTTGAAAAACGATTAGTTTACGAAATATGATTTTTTTTTTTTTGATTACAGTTTTTAGACTGAATGTGAGCCTCTATAAAAAAGAAACTTGAAATAAGCTAAACAGCTTAAATACTTCAAGATTTATAGAACCATTCCTTATCTATTGAACAGAAGAAACTGCAATTTTTTTTATCAAATTTGGTTAATTTTAAAATCGCAATTTTCTGAGGATCTACTGTTTCAAACGTTTTTTTCGCAAAATGTTTGTGAATATCTGGAAATCCGAGCCGACTGGAGAAAATCTGATAATATTTTCTACATATATGCTGTCGAATTAGTAATAAGCGTAGATATTAAAAATTTTCGGATTTTTGACCTGGCTGGATTCGAAAATGATCACCGTTTTCTTGAAAAACGATTAGTCTTCGAAACATGATTTTTTTTTTTAATTGATTACAGTTTTTAGACTGAATTTAAGCCCCTAGAAAAATCTAGGGGCTTGTAATGTACGTTTCGTGCGAGATAACCTTTATCATTTGAATCAATGCCAATAATTTTTTGCTTTTAACTTATTCATAATTATGAAAACTTCAATCGGAAACCCATATTGAATAGCCTCGTTTTCCGCACTCTTCACCCACACCTTCGAAATTATAATATAAATCACCATCTAATCGTTTGTTTATAGTTAAGCTTTTTGGCTGAGCGAAACAGCAACGCGTGTCAATCATCGGGACACCTTTTCGAAAGTTACACCGAGTATTTTTGGCCCCGTTGTCACTCAAAAATAAACAGACAATTCGAAACCCATTAGGCCGCGATACGTTTTTAAACACTAGATTAGTCTTATTTATTTATTTATTTTAAGTTTAACAAAAAAATAAATGAAATAAAGTAACATTTTGAATCTGCTCAGAGCAACCTCAAAAAAAAATTATTTCTTAATGCAGTAATTGAGGAAGTATGGATATTATTTGTGGAGATTGGCGGCTCACACCCTGTATATGGATTAATTAAATCCATTAGTTCTTAGACATTCAATTTAGATACTAAAACAAACAATTCAAAAAGTTTAAATGTTATTGCGAATAGACAGGGTGTGACATAAAATCTAAAATTTTATTTCTTTCTAGACCTCATGTCAGAAGCATATGTTATATGTTAAAATGAGAACACCTTTGGCCATATTACAAAGTTATTTCAATATATCGTCCCTTTTAAAAGCATTTTTGAAAATAGTCTACCAGATTTAAAGCAATTTTAAATTATTATTTTGAATTAAATATTTCCTGCCATTTTTCAATTTACAAACATGTTCTATAACTGGTTTGATATCACGGTAATCGTCATTAATGTGTGTTCCTGGTTAATTTATAGTTTCTGTTTTGTTATTGGTTCCTGTTTAGAGAAACTTGACTTTGTTCAGCTGCCATTGGCTTTTATCTAAAATCATTGAACACTGATATGAAATGGCTAAGTGTAAGTGTGATTCCTGCCAGATAATCGTCGCAGAAAAGGATAAATATAAACTTCGCTGTAGTGGGGAGTGTCGCCGGAATTTTTGTATTACCTGTACTGGGCTGGATAAGGCAACAACAAAGATGCTCTACCAACAAAAGTACCACAATATTAGATTTTTCTGCACTACTTGTGACTCTCCTACGTTAAAATATCTTCACGACAAAGTATCACAGCTACAAGGATCGCAGCTCTGGCAACCTGTCTAAAGAAGAACAATGACCTTCTTCCAATCATATCTGAAATTTACGACACTTTGAGTAACCATGACTCCAAATGGAAAATTTTATACAAAAAAAATAGATGACATTCACAGCCTCCATACCAGATTCTCTAATAATAGACAAAAAACTTTATTCAATTCGATCAAGGTAGGGGTTGGTAGGTCTGTTGGGGTTGGCTCTGACAGGGAAGTTTTAGCTGCCTGTAAGTCTCTTGCGCTAGTTGCGTTGTGTGGAGAGAAGTGCGAAGAGGGATGGTAGGCTGGATATGGACCCGATGATTCCACCTATAGTGCGGCTGTCGCGAGATTCGGATGCGGCTGATGGTCGTTATTTGCTGACTAGACTGAAGGTCCCCTCCATATTAAAGGCTTTTCAGCTATTCCTTGCCTATCTCCATGACCAACCCTCCAGTGTGTGTTTTGAAGGGCACACCAACACTAGAATCAAATTAGCTCTTGCTTCAGAGGGACTTCCTAGTGACGTGGACTCCTTGCGTAAGTTGTATTATTGCTTCCGCGGCGCCTACGGTATGGGTTCGGCTGAAGTTGAAACGAATATCTCTGCCTTCAGATCTTTCATTTCATCGGGGAGACTTCAACACCTCCAAAAGGTTAGGGAAAGTCTCTACTGACTCTCCGATTAGAGGGGGTAATTTTTAGGCAGATTGACGCGAACAGAGGATCAAGCACTCTCTGAAAAATTGGATGATTGCAAGCTTAGTGTTTTTCTTATTGATATTCAGTCCTTAATACACAAAACAGATGCATTATTTCTTTTATTAAAAGAACTTTATTTTCCAGAAACCATTGCCATAACTGAGCATTGGTTAAATGTTGATGAGCCTGTGTTTGTCAAAAATTATACTACAGTAACTAGATTTAATAGAAGTAATTTATCTCATGGAGCGTCTTCTTCCGTAATTACGTGAAACTTTACAGAAAAGTCTATCATAAAACTATAAAAGCTGCCAAGGACATTTATTATAATGAGAGGCTGGCTAAATCTGGTAACGTTGCGAAAGAATCATGGTGTATTGTGATTATTGTGAATGACTTAAGGAAAAAGACTTCTTCGTCTAGCACAATCGCTAATTCACCTGAGAACCTAAACAATTACTTTGTAAATGTGGCTAAAAATTTAATGAACACTATAACTCCTTCTCATTGTCCACTTTCATATCACTCTAATGCTAATGTGAATTTACACAGTTTCTTTTTTACGCCTGTAGCATTTGCTGAGCTTCGCAGTAGAATTAAAGACATTAAAAACAAATCCTCATCTGAGACTGATGGGCTTATTCTGAAAAGTACTTTATTTAACAAGTCATTCCAAATTGGGGTTTTTCCAAACTGTCTTAAGTCGCCAATAATAATTCCTTTGCATAAAGGAGGAGATAAAGAACAAGCTTCGAACTATCACTCAATTGCACTCCTTACTCCTTCCCACATTATCAAAGATCATTGAAAGACTGGTTAAAAACCGCTTCTATATTTCCTCTCTAAATATAAAATACTGACTACCCATCAATTTGGATCTTGAAGTAACGAATACGGATTCAGAGGAGCGCCTCTCGAGTGGTTTAAGTCGTATCTTAACAACAGAAGTTAGCTTGGGAGGGTTGATACGTCGATGTCTTCTTGCAAGCCACTAGATTGTGCAGTACCCCAGGGTTCAGTACTAGGCCCTATTTTGTTTCTGCTGTTTAACAACGACATTACTTGTTTGGACATTGCGGTAAAGTCGGTCTCTTTGCGGACGATACTAGGTTCGCTTGGAGCAACTCGGATATTACGGCGCTTCACAGAACTGTATCTAGTGACTTAATCACCATTAAATCATAGTGCGATTCAAATCTCCTATACCTTTTGTCATACAAAAGTACGTTGCAATCTTTTGTGCTTAATAATACTACTATTGTTGAATCTGTAAAATGGGGCTTGTTGTGGACTTGGGGCTTGTTGTGGACAACCATTTAAAGCGGGAATGCCTTATCAAAACAATTAAGTTCGGTCTGTTTTGCGCTAAGAACGTTTTCCAGGGAGCTTAACGTGTCAACTGCTAGTCTATTGTGCCCTTTTTGAGGCGCATCTCCGATCCGCCCTTCCATTCTGGGGTACGTGTTGTGCGACTCAATTTGAGCGTATTTTCAAACTACAAAAGAGAGCTGTTCGATATTCACTGAGACTAAACAGTAGAACTCACTGCCAGGATTTCTTTAAAAGATTTAAATAATTAACTCTTCCTTCCTTATTCATATTTGAATTCGTTTGCTTAATCCGCAAGCACGTATCTGCTATTCCAGATAGGCCATCTCACAACTATCCACTTAGGAATACGGGCATGACCTTTATCTGCCAACCCCACGCTCAATGCAAAAATAATGCACAATTATCTGCCATTTTAAATGGAGTCAATAAGATCTTTTCCCGCATTTCGCGGAGCTTTGAGATCATACTTACTGGAGAGAGCCTTATACGGAGTAAACGATTTTTTTATTAATACTTACACATTGGTTTAATGTTGAATGTTTGACGTTTAGTATTTGATGTTTAAATGATTAAATATTTTGATATTTAATATTTTATATAATATTTTGACCACGTACAATTTGCACAATTGTATAAAGATTTGTATAGTTTGGTTTTTCTTTTTCTTTTCATTATATGTTCCTATTTGTGTTTTTATATGTTTTGTACTCTAGCTTTGTCTACAAATTGTAAAATTTTTTGACTATAAATTTTGACGATAAAACATCTTATTATTTATTTGAATAATCAGGCATTTTGCAGGGATTGTTGATTTTCCGTTCGGTGCATTTGGAACAACATGGCAAAAATCGAAATCTTCATTCACTCTGATTCTAAAAATGCTAATTCGCATCCAAAAAATCTGAAATTTTACGTAAATTTTAGGAATCCATGCTACAATTTGAAATACTGACCTCTTTCCAGAATTTTTTAATTTTCCGGTCCAGTGCATTTTGCAACGGCTGTCGCTCTATTTTCAGAAAAAAACTAGTTTACCTTTGACAGTTCTGAAATTTATCAAATTTATAGAAAATTTTAGGGATATTTTGAAAATACGAACGTAGATTGTCAATAATTGCATATTTTTTCGAAATTTTTAATTTTCCGGTCAAATGCTTTTTCCTGCTATTGGCATAAGTATTCAATTAAAACAGACCAAATATAAGAATTTTTTTTTAGTTCTACTTGCACACAGATGGGACATGTTTCATACCTTCTCGAAATGGTTTAGTATACTTATGGTAAAGTGAAAATAAAATAGATTCCCAAAATTAAAAATTGTTGAAAAGTTCAAATTTTTCGTATACTTTTTCGAAATTTCTGGAAACCATACATTTCAGAAATCGAAATGGTTTATTAGAATAAATTATAATTAAGTAAATATAAAAGCAATTTTTGTTTCTCTGAATGTCTCTCAATGGGCTGGATGGGAAAATTTAAAATTCAAACCAAATGTGCCATTATTCAATACGTAAAATATACTATATTGAGATTTTTTTGAAAATATTATATACAGTAATGACTCGAACCCTGATTTCTTAAAATTTTACAAAATATTAATTTACCTCAAAAATATAGGAAATTTTACGTGCCTTTATTTCGACAATCCATGAAACCACTTTGAATAATGAGGCATTTTGCCTGAATCTTTGAATTTCCCGTTCGGTGCATTGGGAATAACATGGCAAAAATCGAAATCTAATTCTAAAAATACTAATTCCCATCGAAAAAATCGGAAACTTTACGAAGATTTCTAAAATCCATGCCACAATTTGAAATACTGGCGCCTTTCTCCAGAATTTTAAATTTTCCGATCCAGTGCATTTGGCAACAACTGTCTCTCTAATTTTGGAAAAAACTAGTTTACCTCTGACAATTCTGAAACTCATCAAATTTATAAAAAAAATTACGGATTTTTTTGGAAATACGAACGTAGATTTTCAATAACTTAATATTTTTTCGAAATTTTTAATTTTCCGGTCAGATGCTTCTTCCTGCTATTGGCATATGTATTTAATTAAAACATACCAAATATAGGATTTTTATTTCCTTCTACTTGCACATAAAATTGTCTATAGATGGGACATGTTTCATACATTTTCGAAATGGTTTAGTATTTTTATGGTAAGGTGAAAATAAAAGAGATTTTAAAAACTAAAAATTCTGGAAAATTTTTCGTATAACGTATAATACCCAAATTTCCACTCGCAACCTCTCCTATATAGTCTACGCTCGCAACCGTTTTTGAGAAAAAAATTATGGTAAAAATATACGCGTTCACTACCCAGGAAAAGAAGTTTTCCCTTGAAAAACCCAAGTTTCAGTTGTCGATCAGTTTAACGATGACACGTTTCAATGCCGCCTAATAATTTTTCATTTTCGTTCGTCGGTAAATAGTTTCGATTGGCTCCATTTTTTACGCGCCGAAATCCTAACAAAACGGCAAAAGTTGCGAAAAATATCCGAAATTAATTATTACCGAAATGATATACGCCCTGTTTTGACCGGACCTGTTACGGCCGCGCCGTGATTTATAAATTATTCTCAATCTCCGATCTAAGCAAAACAATAAGAGAAGTAAAATATTGTCTTCTTTGAAGATCGGGAAACCGTATAAACAAGCCGCCAAGGCAGATTTAGTACGAAAACAATCGGATATAAACGAACAAAATTTAATAAATTTGTCATTGGCCCCCGGGAAAATCGTTTGAAGTCGATGAAAAATATTTTTAAAAATTATCGGTAATCGATTTTCTTTTTGATAGATTAACGTTCTGCCTGGAAATACGCCTGATGGTGTTTGTTAGGAAAATATCAATTGGTTCGAATTAAAAGATATATTATGTTCGATGATGATTTGGTTGAAAGAACGTTGGATGATTGAGAGTGTAGGTTTCGGCATTTCATAGTTAATAACACGTGAGTGAACGTGTTGATTTCAATTTTAAGGGGCGTTCCACACAAGCTAAAAAACGCCGCTAACTTATAGTTAACTAAACCAAACCAATAACGCTGAAATCATCTTTACTCCTACATAGGGCCCACTAGTCAAATTAAACCATATTTAACTCCATATTTAATTTAATTGTTTTTTGCTTTCTCTATTTAAAAACATCAAACAACTTACTTGTTATATCAAAAATGTTCCCACACAAGAACATTCACAAACAGACCTGGATCTCCAACGATGGAGTAACAAGAAACCAAATAGATCATTTATTAGTAGCCGCAAGACATAACAGCAATATTCTGGATGTAAAAAGCTGCAGAGGTGCAGATGGAGATTCTGACCATATTTTAGTAAGAGCAAAAACGAGAATACGTATATCAACTCGCAAAGTAAAGAACCGCAGCAAGGAAATACCGTGGGATATAGAATAGAAAAACTAAGAGAACCTGAAATAAATCAACTCTACCGGAATGAAATGGAGCAAATATGCACGAGAACAACACAAGAAGGTACAGAAATTGAGCATATATGGAAACAAATATAGCTGAGGTCAACGATAGAGTACTAGGACCAAGACCGAAACCAAAAATAAACTGTTGGTACGATGCCGATTGCGAAAAGCTAAATAAACAAATGATCCAAAATCCATCAAACCACAACGTTTCTACATACAATAACATCAAAAGTAGGATGAGGAAAACTATCAGAAGCAAGAAAAGAGCAGCTCAAAACGAAAAAGACGCAGATCTAGATCGTAACAGACAGCAGGGTAATATAAGACAATTCTACAAGGAGGTCGGCAACTCAAGGAAAGGGTTGTTTAGACCAAGGACTCTAACGATACTAAAAAGCGATAATGGAGATCTGATAAGTGGGGAAACAGAAATACTGCAAGCTTGGAAAGAATATTTTAGCAAACTCCTCAATCGGTCGGACAAAAAATCACAGAATCGCTTGACTTTCCAAACAGCATAAACAAACATAGAAGCGCCTAGTTTGGTAGAAACTATTGAGGTTATCAAAAAGCTTTAAAATAATAAAGCACCTGGACTGAATGTCTAAAATATGGTGGAGACACACTTCATAGAGCTATCTGATAACACGTATTTGGAATGAAGAAATTATCTCATCGGGATGGAAGGAGGGAGTGATCATACCAATACATAAAAAAGGCGATAAGATGATATGTACAAACTACCGTGGTATCACTCTCCCCAATTGCGCCTATAAGATCCTATCAAACATATTACTGAGCCGAATAACACCATATGCTAAAGAAATTGTTGGTGAATACCAATGTGGATTCCGTTGCGGAAGATCAACAACGGACCAACTGTTCTCGATAAGACAGCTACTTGAAAAGTGCTGGGAATTCAACAGAGATCTCCACAATCTATTTGTGGATTTCAAACAGGCGTATGATAGTGTAATCCGAATACGCCTGTGGGAAGCCATGGAGGAATTCGGAATTCCAAAGAAGTTAATATGCATGGTGAAGACGTGCGTGGAAGGGTCAGTAAATACCGTGAGAGTGGAGGGGCAAAATAGCGAAATGTTCCCTGTAGAAAATGGACTTAAACAAGGAGACGCGCTGTCCCCAGTTCTGTTCAACTTGGCCCTTGAGAAAGTAGTGAGAGTAGCCCAAACAAACACACAAGTATTTGGAGCCAATTGACCTAGGCTGCTCCTAGCATATGCTGATGACATCGATGTTGTAGGAAAGAGCACAGTTAACGTCAAGGAAATGTTTGTACAAATGGAGAAAGAAGCTGAAAGGATGGGTCTGACAGTAAACGAAACGAAGACGAAATATATGCATTTAACACGAAAGGATAATAGAGACCGAGTGGAACAAAATGTAACTATGAACGACTACAATTTTGAGAATGTCCAGTCTTTCAAATATCTAGGTTTTCTGATAACAGCGGACAACAATATGAAGGATGAGGTAAAACACCGAATAACCCAGGGAAACAAAAATGTTTCTTCTCTGTGCAGGAGATGCTGAAGTCCAAATATATTACACGGTCAACAAAAATCAACATATACAAGACGGCAATAAGACCGGTCATCATGTATGGATGCGAGACATGGACAATGACAATTTTCGATACACAGTTGCTTAGAAGATTTTAAAGGAAAATATTGAGAATTTTTGGACCGATTATTGACCAGCAAACTAGCAAATATAGAATACGGCCCAATAACGAACTGTCTCAACTATATGACTCCCCAGGCATACTACAAGAAATAAAATCTAACCGACTAAGATGGATCGGCCACGTCCAGCGTAGTAACAACAAAAGACTTATGTAGTGTATCAAGAAACACTCGGTATTTCACAAATTAGATCTTTAAAACATCCCGACTAGCCCGAGGTCTAGACGAAGGTTATTTACATTACGCAGTTCACGTAGTGCTATTGTTTAGCTTGAATGAACGCGATACCTGACACGGTCGGCAAGGCTAAGGTTAAAACCTTGTTTAGTCAACCTCGTCAGTGCAATGTTTTGACACACGACCGAGCCGTGAACCTATACCAATATAGGATATATAGAGAAAGAATACAAGATTGAGTAACATTGTTACGTGTACGTAGATTATAAGAATATACATCATGTAGCTTTGATGTATTATAGTAAAAGTTAATACAGAACTCTACAGTTACCTGGAGTATTTATTCGATAGTATAAAAGGAGTTCTACACTTATAAAGAACCTGTGGGAGGAAGTCCCAACAGGAAAGAGACCCCTGGGAAGACCTAAGCTGAGTTTTAGAGGCAACATCCGCAAAGACTTACAAATAATGGGAATTGATAACTGGGAAAATTTTGCCCTAGACCGCACTCGATGGAGGGAGGTGGTTCAAGCAGCCAAGACTCACCACAGTGTTGTTGCTGTTATTTAAAAAGCCAGCAATATTCACGAGCACTTGAAATGGCGACTGTAATTAATCCGAATTTGGGTTAGTATCAAAAAATCCCGTTCCCGATAACACCATTGCCTGCTACCCCTAAGCCAAATCAAACTACTCAACTAACCGAAACTGACACAAAGTTCCAAGGGAACAGAACGGGTGTTAGATTAGGTTAGAACGTCATACGATTGAGGTTGACAGCTAACGAAACGATAATGTGACAACCCTGCTAACCAATGGTTGAGGAGCGAACTCTAAACATAAGTCTATATCAACAGACCTATATCAACGTTGCCAGTTGGTTCATAGTTGCAATATTTTAATACCAAATCACGACGAGATTTAATTATGAATAACAAATCTTCTGATTACTATAAAATCTAAAAAAAAAATACAAAAATAAGCAAACACAAATCAAAAATGATTACAAAAAATACATAGTTGATTATTTGGAGTTGCGTTTCTTACGATATCGACGGATGCTTCTCGATACTATTTCCCATGCCTATTGATTTAAAGATCTAACTACGTTGTAGTGTTGCCAAAGAGAGAATCGTTCCCAAGATGCATTCCGCCTACTATTGGTCGAAACAATTGGGCGGGACTTAGAGCCTTTGTTTACTATTTTAGAATGTCTACTATTCACTTCACGCATGGCTCTCCGCTCGCTTCGTTTGCTACGGGGGCGCAACCAACTAAAACTAACCAAAATTAACCAGTTATGCCCAAAATGAAGAAATTTTTTTTTACAAACATAACCTTAAAAAACATATAAAAACACGCCTTGCCATTGCCGGGAATTGAACCCGGGTCGCCGTATCACAAGCGTAGTATCTAACCACTGGACCATTAGGCCAGCTGAAAGCAATCCACTTATTAGACATTCTAAAATAGTAAACAAACGCTCTAAGTCCCGCCCAATTGTTTCCCGCACCTTGGGAACTAGCCGCTAATTGTTACCAGATCTATCGAATTTTTACATTACAACCGATTTCGCCTCATTTAAAAGCCGAATTTCTTAATAATTTAAAAAAACTAAATTTCTAGATATTCCAAGACACAAACATGTCAAAATATTCAAAATAAAATAAATAAATTTCAATACATATTTAGCACATACGCGGAATCCACCTTTGATGACACAGTTTGACAACCGCGCTGTCCAATAGTTGGGTAGCAGACCCAAACATAAGTCGGCCTTTAGGCCTTTATAAACACCTGTTTCGACGTTGTCAGTTTTTTTTTTTTTTTTTTTGGGCAGTGGCAC
>MU182259.1:164317-178250 GCA_016904865.1 Pissodes strobi
TACAAAGCACTCTATATCTCAACTGAAGCGGTTTCTAGATAAGGAAATCTAAATTTTAATTATATTAGAAATAGATCAGAATAAAAGTACTAATATAGAGCAATTAGTAACTCTAATCTTCCGTCTCAATTTTAGATAAGTCTCATATAGAGCACTCTATATCTAAACTGAAGCGGTTTCGAGATAAGGAAATCTAATTTTTAAATAAAAATATACATCAGACTAAAAGTACTAGTATAGAGCAATTATCTTCCCACACAATTTTAGGATAAGTTCCATATAGAGCAGTCTATATCTAAACTGAAGCGGTTTCGAGATAAGAAAATCTAAATTTGAATTATATTAGAAATAGACATCAGAAAAAAAGTACTAATATAGAGCAGCGAGTAACTATTTTCTTCCCACTCAATTTTAGATAAGTTTAATCTAGAGCACTCTATATCTTAATTGAAGCAGTTTTAAGATAGTGAAATATATAATTTAATTTTATTAGGAAATTATATGAAAAAATATTATCCGACACAATTTTAAGATTAATTTCATATAAGACACTCTATATGTCAATTGAAGCGGTTTTGAGATAAGGAAATCTAAATTTTAATTCTATTAGAAATAGACACCAGAATAAAAGTAACTATTATCCTCCCACACAATTTTAGATAAGTTTCATATAAAGCACTCTATAGTTAAATTGAAGCAGTTTCAAGATAGTGAAATATATAATTTAATTATAGTAGGAAAATATATGAAAAAATATTATCCCACACAATTTTAAGATAAATTTCATATAAAGCACTCTATATCTCAGCTCAAGCGGTTTCGAGATATGGAAATTATATTAGAAATAGACATCTGAATAAAAGTGCTAATATAGAGCAATTAGTTACTATTATCTTCTCTCTCAATTTTAGATAAGTTTCATATAGAACACTATATCTTAATTGAAGCAGTTTCAAGATAGTGAAATATATAATTTAATTATATTAGGCAAAGATATGAAAAAATACTATCCGAAACAATTTTAAGATGAATTTGAAATAAAGCACTCTATATATCAACTGAAGCGGTTTCGAGAAAAGGAAATCTAAATTTTAATTATATTAGAAAGAGACATCAGAATAAAATTACTAATATAGAGCAATTAGCAGCTATTATCTTCCCACTCAATTTTAGGTAAGTTTCATATACTACATCTTAATTAAAACTTCAAGATAGTGAAATATGTATTTTAATTATATTAGGAAAATATAAGAAAATACTATCTGACACAATTATTTTAAGATGAATTTCACATAAAGCACTATATATCTATATCTTAACTGAAGCGGTTTCGAGATAAGCAAATCTAAATTTTCATTATATTAGAAATAGACATCAGAATAAAAGTACTAATATAGAGCAATTAGTAACTATTATCTTCCCACACAATTTTAGGTAAGTTTCATATGGAGCACTCTATATCCAAATTGAAGCAGTTTCAAAATAATTAAATCTATAATTTAATCATGTAAGAAAATGATATGAAAAAAATAATATAGAGCAATTAGTAACTACTATCTTCCTACACAATTTTAGATGAATTTCATATGATCCACTTTATTTCTAAACTGAAGCGATTTCGTAAGAAAATGATATGAAAAAAAATAATATAGAACAATTAGTAACTACTATTTTCCTACACAATTTTAGATGAATATCATATGAACCACTCTATATCTAAACTGAAGCGGTTTCGAGATAAAGAAATCCATAATTTATTTATATTAGAAATATACCACACAATTTTAGATAAATTTCATATAGAGCACTCTGCATCTAAATTGAAGCAGTTTCGAGATAGTGAAATCTATAATTTAATTATTTTAGAAAAAGATATGAAAAAACACGAATATATTAATTTAATTATTTAATTATATTTAAAATGCACGACAATACTAGAACAGCTGAATTTCATATAAAGCACTCTATATCTAAACTGAAGCGGTTTCGCGGTAAAAAAATGTATAATTATTTATTAGAAATATATATCAGAATATAGGGCAATTAGTAATTATAATCTTACCACACAATCTTAGGTAATTTCATATAGAGCACTATATCTAAATTGAAGCCGTTTCGAGATAAACAAATCTATAATTATTTCTTAGAAATATATATCAGAATATAGATAAATAAGTAATTATTATCTTCCCACACAACCTTAGGGAATTTTCAAATAGAGCACTCTATATCTAAACTGAAGCGGTTTCGAGATAAAGAAATCTATAATTATTTATTGGAAATGGATATCAGAATATAGAGCAAATAGTAATTATCTTTCCACACAACCTTAGGTAATCTTCATATAGAGTACTCTATATCTAAACTGAAGCGGTTTCAATATAAAGAAATCTATAATTATTTATTAGAAATAGATATCAGAGTATAGAGCAATTAGTAATTATTATCTTACCACACAATCTTGGGTAATTTTCATATAGAGCACTCTATCTAAATTGAAGCGGTTTCGAGGTAATGCAATCTGTGATTTAATTATATTAGAAATAGATATTAAAATGAAAGTACTAATTTAGGGCAATTAGTATACCTGATGCCACGGTATAAATAAGTATATACGGTAGGTTCAGTCGAGACAAATTTCCAATTTCGCCGACAGTTTTTACCTTCAAAGAGAATCCGGATCAATCTCGTTCGGGGCCAGTTGTGGCTACACTACGAGGGAGAATTTACGGTCAGTGTGCAAACGCCTTGTCTGTACTGTTGGGTCGCGTTGAATTAAATAATTATTAAGATCGTTACTATGGCGAGATATTGTTGTGCGGATAATTATTGTATTACAAAAGTGGGTGACGGATTTTCATTTTTTAGATGCCCCAAAGACCCTATCAGTTAAGATTTATAATAATTTTTTAATAATATGCAGTTTTTCAATTACACGTATAATCGGTTTAACAAATATGTATTTATTAAAATTTTGTTATTTACCTAAATATGGATAAAGACAATAGTAAGAAAAGAAAACAAGTACGGTAAAAATTAAATGCCCGTCACTACTAGCGTGAGCAAAAATCCGTTTATGTTTTAATAATTAATTAAAATATTAAAAATTAAAATATTAAAGTAAGTTGAAACTAACCCAAAGTAACCGAATTTAGGCGACTAACCAAAAACATTAAAATTGGTTATAAAGTACGGAATCGGTTCAAATTACTAATATAAATTGAAACTAACTGTAATTAACAAAAAGTTTATTGCACGACTAATCAAAACAGGCCAAAGTAACCAAAAGCACTAAGGGCTTAAACCTATCGGAACAGATTAAAAATATTAGTTGGCTACTGACATAATTTTACCAAAAACATTTAAATTGGTTATAATGTATCGGAACCGCTTCAAATGAGTTAAATAAATTGGAGCTAACTGAAAGTAACCGAAAGCTGATTGAATGACTAGCCAAAAGAAACTAAAAGCACCGAAACCGGCTAAAACGTATCGTAATAGATTAAAAATATTGGAGTAAGATAAAATTTACCCAAATTAACTGAATTTTGGCGACTAACCTTAACTAACCAAAAACAGTAAAATTGGTAATAACGTATTGGAACTGGTTCAAATGACTATAATAAATTTAAACTAACTGAAATTAACCGAAAGTTGATTGAACAACAAAGCTAACCAAAAGTAACCAGAAAAGCGAAAACATAAATCAAAATAGATTTAAAATATTAAAGTAAGTTGAAACTCACTTAAATTAGCCGAATTTCGGCGACTAACTAA
Organism: Pissodes strobi; assembly: GCA_016904865.1. Taxonomy (NCBI): domain Eukaryota; kingdom Metazoa; phylum Arthropoda; class Insecta; order Coleoptera; family Curculionidae; genus Pissodes; species Pissodes strobi. The sequence goes on from MU182259.1 coordinate 168,095, forward strand.
AATTAACCAAAAACATTAAAATTAATTATACTCGTAACGTATTGGAACCGATGCAAATTCTAAAATATATAAAAACCAACTAAAACTAACAGAAATCTGATTGAATGACAAACCAAAACTAGTCAAAAGAAACCAAAAGCACTAAACCGTATCGGAATAGGTTACAAAAATTAAAGTAAGTTAAAACTAATCAAGACGAGCAGACCTTTGACGACTAACCAAAAGTAACGAAAAACACTAAATTTGATTATAACGTATCGGCAAGTATCGGAGTCGGTTCGAATGACTAAAATAAATAGGATCTAACTGAGACTAACCGAAAGTTAATTAAACGGCTAAACAAAACTAACTAAAAGTAAGCAAAAGCGAAAGAACGGTCTAAAACAATTCGGAACAGGTTAGAATTATTATCTACCGCAACGTCATGGCAAGTTATATATTAATAGATTTTCCTATCTACAAGTGGAGGGTAATTTTTTAGGTCTTCATATCGGCAACTTTTTTTATTTTTTTATAATTATGTTAAAAAATATTATAATGTTAAAAAGGCATTTCTTTAAGTTCAGTTAGTTTTAATTTATTTTAGTCACTTGAACCGACTCCGATACGTTACAATCAAATTTAATGTTTTCGGTTAGTTTTGGTTAGTCGCCAAAATTCGGTTATTTTAAGTTAATTTTAACTTACTTTAATATTTGTAATTTGCCCGATACGGTTTAGGCGTTTTTGGTGCTTTTGGTTAGTTGTTCACTCAACTTTCGGTTAGTTCCAATTTATTTTAGTAATTTGAACCGGATCCAATACTTTATAACAAATTTTAATGTATTTGGTTAGTTTTGGTTAGCTGCAAAAGTTCGGATAATTTGAGTTAGTCTTACTTTAATTTTTTTAATCTGTTCCGATACATTTAGTTCTTTTTGGTGCTTTTGATTAGTTTGGGTTAGTAGTTCATCACGCATATGACATCATGTGTGTCAAATGTAGCATGCAGTTTTTCGCAATTTGATGCCCCATAATAGCAAAACAGAAACATTTTCAATGTTAAAAGTACTACGGCAGACGTAGCGCGATGAGAGAAATTCACACAAATGCAGCCAATCATTTGAGAAATGCACCCGGTTAATTGGCTATGTTAAAGAGGACGCCAAATAAGTCAGTTAGAGTAGTGGAGGACAACTCCGTCCGCAAAGCCATCTCCAAAAACTGACGATTTCGCAGAAAATGTGAGAGAAATACTCGTAGCGCGAGTAATGAAGTGTTTAGACTTGTAAGAAGCTATAAATGTACTTTACTAGCTTAATTTGTCCTTTTTATATTTTTTAATTCCCATAATCTTTCTCAAGTACTTTGAACCTTCTGCTTTATACATGTTTTAATAGATGAATCAAGTTACAAACTGTCAAATAAATTATTTTAATAGGTATTACCTTTATTTATAATGTTTTTGAATTTAGTATACGTTACCATTTTGTATAACTTTATTACATAGTTTTATTCATTTGAATCACGTATTAAAAATTACCTTAATCGCCCTTTGAAATATCGTGTATCAAATAATAACCGAGGAAATAATTTTGCATCAGCTAATACTTTTTGAATCTCCCCTCACAGGCTGCTTGCTGCTGCAGGTAGAGTAAAAACTAATTTTTTACCGTGCTGCGGCTTTTGCGTTTGATCCAAAAACATCAAACGATTTTTGCTAAGTGAATCTACTCGATATTATTTGTACTCTGCTGATGCCAAATTCTCAATAAAATAATTTTGTATGCTTAATGTAATTATATGCAAATATCTTGGATTGGTTTTGGTTGGTTTGGGTTAGTTTGGGTTAGTTTTTAGGTTAGTTGGTTAGTTTTTTTCGTGTGAGCTGCGCTACACGTGCATCTTCTATTTTTTACTCTTACCTCAACCCCCACTACTCACACTTTTGTCACACAATTTGAATAAATCAATGCAATTCTGACAGAGCGTTTTAGATGAAAATATGCAAGTTTAAACTAACCCAAACTAACCCTGATTCACTTCATAATGTCTCCTTCGATACTTGCTAAGACTATATGACACTACATATTATTAAACTGGCCTATAATACCTTATTTTAAGCCTTTATATGAAATATTAAATAAAGTCGAGTGGAGTCAAATCCGGAGATCTCGCAGGCTCTTTCCTGATAGCAGCCGTTTTACTAATCGTATTTAACTAGCACCGACGTTTCAACGCTACGTATGCGCCTTCTTCAAGTCTTTGCCTTTGTCTCGAGAGACACTATGTCACTTCCTGCGTTGGATAACTATTTCTATATAGGTGTTAAAACCGTTAACCGTAATATTTAGAACGTCGGCAAATTCAAACTACTATAATCAATTAGTAAAAATTGCGCCAGCCGACAACGCATTAAAGGCACCCAATTGATTATGATCAGATTAAGCGGTTACGATTTTACGTCGACCCATATAAATAAAGTGCAATGATTTTAATAATTTTAGGAATCTTGAACCGGTACTCGGGTACTTGCATTTTGTATTTATTTGGAAATTCGAGGCAAAAGTTGGCGGTACGATTTTTTTATCTTGATGTTTGTATGCATTCGCTATCGGCAAACCGTAAATGTAAAATTTTAGCTAATAACAATTATCATTTACTGCATATGTCGCTTTTTAGTAAAAACAGCGTTGCCACATTTTTCTTTTTTTTATGTTACAGTTATCGAATTTGGATTTTTAAATATAACATCCAGTTGTGATTTCTAATTAGAATAACTACTTGGGTAATGTAACAGCGTTGTCATGTTTCTTTTACCCAGCTTTTGCGTTTCTGCTCTCAAATACTGATTTTTAAATCGAACACTCAGTGTATGTTTAAAGCAGCATTGCCATATTTTTACCTTTATTTGAGTAACAGTTAACGAGTTCTGATTTTTAAATAGAACACCCAGACGGGTAATTTTCAAGCAGGGTTGCCATGCTCTTTTTAAATTAATTTTTATTAGTTTTTTAGTAACATTTATAGTGTTTTAGAATATCTACGCGGGTAATTCCCATGCAGCGCTGCCATGTTGGCCTAGCAAGTTTTGATTTCTAAATGGAATACAAGGGGTATCTTCAAGCAGCGTTCCCCTATATCATTTTTTAAAATCAATTGTAGAGTTTTGGCTCTAAAGTTTAAATTTTTCGAATTTAAAAGTATTAAGTTATGATAGGAAATTAAATTTTAACAATGAAATATATGTGACAAACAAATTATGAGGAACAAAAAGGCTAAAAATTTAACTTTGTAATAAATGAGGATTGGCTAGAAAAGGATATGGCAATACTGTTAATCACAATATTTCAATATTTGAAATAATAAGGATATTGTAAAAGGGGGTCCACTATTTTGGGGCACCTGGTGGTATATTCATTGCCACCGCTGTCTTCTGGCAGGTATATTCCTATCAATGTCATAGTTAAAATTATTATTTTTTAATTACTGCAATGACTGATGAATCATTTTAAAAATATTCAGTGACAAGTCGCACGAACAAATTACGACACGACTAATTTTTTTGGGGGGGTCACTTACGTAACCATTAAACAAACAATCGACCACTTATTGAACACATACAACTATGAAAAATCGTTTTCGTACCGATTGTCTGGCCAGCGAGTAATTAATAACGAATATCGGCCATAGATAATAAGTCGGCAATAAATTTGTCAAGGGCCTGCGATAAAGCGAAATAATTTAATTGATATGTTATTAGTTCCAATATCGAATAGCACACACCTGTAGCCTAAATTAAAACGTGTCTAGATAAATAGCGGTTTACCATTTAAATTTGTCAATTTCTTTATCGGACACCCGTATGGGGCTAATTAAAATGACTCGGCTATTTTCCCAACCAACGTTTTAAAATAGGCGGTGATCAAACCTCGATGCCCGAAACCGGACTTGTACATGATAAATTGAGCCGTTATGGGTTCTAGTACTGGTCCTTGGTCGTATCGAAATGAAAAAAATTAAATTTATGGTAACTGCACGTGCACTCCCAGAGAAACATATATTACATCGTTATCGAGCTGACTATATTTACCAAAAAAATAATAATAATAATAAAAGTTGAATACTAAGGGCTATTGACTGTTGCCCTTTCTTTGAAGGCTAGAAAGGGGCGGAGCGACAGTGATTTCTATGGAAACAAGAGGACGGCCAATAGCAAATTGTCCTGGTCTTTTCTCAATTAAATTAAAAATTTACAATTTCATAAAACCAAAACAAAAACGACGTATGCTGAAAGTGAGAAGTGAAAACTTCAATAATACTAGATTAATATTATGAAATACAAGTATTCTATATTTTGCAATTACTTGTCACAACCTCTATGTTTAAAGTAAGGATCGGAGACTTTGGAGAATTTTCATATGACAAGTACCGATTTCTGTCGATTTTACTAGAGATTTCGAGGTAAAACTTTACTTTTTTAAATGATTTGAAGTTGGGAAAATTATGAAATACAAATATTTGTTTGTGTTTTATATTTTGTAATAATTACTTCCCACAATCCGATACTTAAAGTAAAGTTTTATCTCGAAATCTCCAATAAAATCGACAGAAATTGCTGCTTGTCGCAGGAAAATTGCCCAAATTCTCTGATCTGGGCCAGGATCGTAGAATTTGGATCATTTTCATACGACAAGCACAGATTTCTGTCGATTTTATTGAATATAGGCAAACCAAGAAAAAAGTCGGAAAATGTTAAACAAACTACCAGTCAGATAGCTCAATGTAAAACGACTTCTAGGTCGGATCCGGGAGAGGAATCTACCCAACAGGAAGATAGTCTCAAGAAAACGGTCCAAGAGATTGAATAGCAATAAACGTCCAGCACCCGTCAAGGGTTCAAACGAAAACACGGCAAATCTAAAAATAGCAAGTTTCCCTCCTAAAAACCCCGATTTGGCCTGGTTCTTCATATCAAACTTGGATCCAGGAACAAAAGAGAGAATGACATACTGCATTTTCTCAATAAAATGGATTTAGGGCATAGGATCAAATGTTTCAAAAAGGTTACCAGAAAAAATGATGTGAAAGCATCCTTCAAGGTTGGTGTACCTATGGAAAAGAAGGAGCTCATAATGGATGGTGGGATTTGGCCAACTGGAATCCTAATAAACCATTTTATGAATTTACAGTGCCCAACTCATCCCAAGGATGTCCCAGGCATGAGGAAAATTCTGGGCGTCTAAGATTATTGCACCAAAATATATGTTCCATATATGGTTTGCGATAAAAACATCCAAATAGTATGCTTGACGGAGCATTGGTTGGAGGAAGGTGAACTTGTTTCTCTCCGAGTTGCTGATTTTATGCCATGCGCAGCCTTTTGTAGATCTATGTGCAGGGGAGGTGGAGCTGCTATTTTATCAAGGAAGGATTTAGAGTGCACAGAAGTAGTTACAGTAGGAAATATGTCTATTTCAAATGTCATTGAATTGTGTTGTATTTATGTACCAAAATATAAAGTTTATGTAGTTTCAGTTTATAGATCACCTTCAGGCTGTTTTACAAGATTCTTAAATGTACTTGAATGTTGTCTGAATAGTCTGGGCTGTGGAGCTAACATGATCATTGCTGGTGATTTTAATGTTTTGTTTGGCTCGGAGACTCGTGAGTGCATTGATCTCTCTTGCCTAATGAAGTCCTTTGGACTACCACAGCTAGATGTATTCACGAGTTTCAGTGCTGATGACTGCCTGGCGGAGATCGTGGAGATCACCGGGGTCAGACTGTAGACTTTCATTTTGTGGAGACTGAGAAGGCTCCGGCTGTTGGGCTGATGCCTTGCAGGCCATTAACGGGTTTGGGTAAGCTTCATTTCTTTAATCTGGTTGAGGCTCTTTCATGGGAGTTCATTAATGATCCTGATATCCCCAATGATGATAAATTATCCATATTTGTAGCTCATCTGATGGAAGCATATGAGAGGGCTTTTCCACTAAAATATCTCAACAAAAGGGTGGATAGGTGTCATTGTGAGGGGTGGTTTAATGCAAATATGAGAGCACAGAGGGAGGATGTGAGAATGTGGGCTGAGTTGTATCACCAATATCAGATCCCCTAATTTAAATTAATATTGACAGAACGGAGGAAAATCTACCTGAGTGCCATTAAAGCTGCAAAAATTACTGCGAATGACACTCTTATAAACAATTCTTCTAACCCTGTTAATACAATGTGGCAGATACTCAATACCTACAGGGGTAAAAACTATAAGGATGTTGGTAAGTCTTCTATACCACCAGATACATTCAATAATTTCTTTTCCATCATTGCCTCTGAGATCCAGAACCAAAGTCCTCCATCTATTACTGATCCTGTAGAAAACATTCCACTTCATAATGTTCCCTCTTTTGAATTTGTTGAAGTCACATTTATTGAAGTAAGGGATATACTCTGCAACTTAAAAAATAAAAAAGTAAGGATCCTTTTGGCTTTACTGTTGATTTAATTAAAAGCGTAAAGGATTTGTAGGGTTCACCTCTAACCAGACTATTTAATCAATGTATAATAGCATTTTTCCAAGCATCCCAAAACATGCCACTGTTGCGCCAATCTTTAAAAAAGGTGTAGTGGATGACGTTTCTAACTACCGAACAATATCTCTGGTCTGTTCTCAAAAATATTTGAAAAATGTCTGGCTACCAGAATTGCCCAGTTTTTTGAATCCAACAACAACCTTTTCCCTGATAGGCAGTTTGGCTTCCGGAGAAGCCTGAGTACTTCAACAGGAGTTCTAGATCTTTCTAATTACATTTATGATGCTTTTGAGAGAGGTGACTCAGTGGCCGCTGGCTTTTGCGACCTTAGTAAGGCCTTCGATTGTGTCTCTCACGACATCCTCATCAAGAAACTGTCTCATCATGGCTCTGACACAAAAAGTGGCTCTCTTATAAAAAGTTACCTCAGTGAACGGTACCAGAGGGTTCGGGTCGGTGGTGTTGATTCGGAGGAGAGGCATTTGGGCGTTGGGGTGCCACAGCGATCGGACCTTGGACTCCTGTTGTTTTTGATTTATATCAATGACCTACCCTGGGCCGCCCCTGGATTGCACTTTGTTGATGACACCACAGTTGCCTGCTCTGCTGGGGTTAGTGCAGAGGCGGAGGGTATGACGAGGGAGGCACTCTCGAGAGCCGAACGGTGGTTCTCATGTAACAAACTGTTCCTAAATTCATCCAAAGCTCAGAAATTTACTTTTTCATGTCGTATTGGGGATACAGAGAGCACTGTTGAATATGTTAAGTTTCTTGGGGTCTATCTGGAGCCGGAGGTTCGGTGGAATGCTCATGCCGATGCCTGTATTGCTAAATTGGGAAGCAACACATTCCTGTTGAGGGGCCTGGCGAACTGTGTTTCTCCACCATCATTTAAGCAGGCTTATTACTCCTTATGTCACTGCCATCTCACATATGCAATTATTGTGTGGCGACACAGTCCGAGGGCTTTAAGGGTGTTTTCTTTGCAACGTAGGGCAGTCAGGATTGTGTCAGGCCGCTCCTATCAGGCTGATTGTAGATCTGCTTTTGTTGCCCTGGGGATCTTGACTCTTCCTTCGGTCTTTATTCTAGAAAGTCTCATATATATTAAAATCCATATTTCTCCATATCAAACACATGAACAGGTACATTTCCATAATACCAGAAATAAACATGACCTTGTACCGAGTTACCAGCGCTTGGAGAGATGCAAGGATGGGCCTAGGTGTGTGGCGGTACAGTTCTATAATCGCCTGCCTGAAACTATAAGAGATCTACCTTTTGAGCTATTTAAGAGGAACATCAAGTATCTTTTGGTCAGCAAAGCTTTCTACTGCCTAGACGAGTTCTTAAAATACGAATTTTAATAATGTTTCTCTGTTCCAATATAATTAACACCCGCTTTATTTATTTGTTGTTAGACATAATTTTACTTAGTTTTATCCTTTTAACAATTACAACTTTTAATATTGATCTCTGGATGTTTGTTACTGCAATGTTCTTGTCTTTTATTACGTCATACTAATGAATATTTTAGTTTGTAATAACTTTATTGTATAATTGTATTGACCTATGTAAGTGTTTTTTGGCACTGTAAGCATTAATATACTATTTAAATTTGAATTTGAGATTTCGATAACTTTAGTTGCTTAAACGATTTGAAGATGGGAAAATTATGAACTACAAATATTTCTTGTGTCTTATATTTTGAAGTTATTTCTCACAATCCGATACTTAAAGTAAAGTTTTACCTCGAAATCTCCAATAAAATCAGAAATTGCTGCTTGCCGCATGAAAATTGTCCAAATTTTTCGATCTGAGTCAGGATCCGAGAATTTGCACAATTTTCATACAAACACCGATTTCTGTCGAATTTATTGGAGATTTCGAGGTAAAACTTAACTTTAAATATTACATGTCAAAATATTGGAAGGTGTATTCTGCAGACCTTTTTTTTGTAACCATCCGACCGAGTCCTACCGCCTGACGAGTCCTGGGGCTTGCGCGCACATCACAATGTTTACATTTGTCTTTTTTTTTCACATCATGCAATGCCCTCCGCTCGCTTCGTTCGCTCTGGAGCGTAACCAAACAAAACTAACGCAAACTAATACAAATTTAAGAAAGAAACAAATATGACCTTAAAATAATAAAGAAAAACGTCTTGCCGCCGGCCGCCCGGAATTGAACCCTCTTCACAAGCACAGATTTTGACCACTGCACCACGGGACCGCTGAAAGCAATACTCTGCACGGTAAAGACATATGTTTATCACAAATGTGTTTGTGATGCACGCGCAAGCCCATGACTCGTCAGGCGGTAGGACTCGGCCGGATGGTTACTGCGACGATTCATTCAAATTTCGCATAATGCTTCAAAAGTAAAGCCCATGTATTCAGACTTGAGAGTTTTTACGATTTTCCCTTTAACATCGATTTTGTCGTATTTCCAGATCTCGTACGAAAAATTATAGCAAAGTTCACGAAGTTCACGAATCCGAGATTGATTTCTTGAAAATAGCTACGCGTTGGCCCGCCTTAAAGTAGATTTTTCAAACTGAAAATCAAAAAATCACCAACTCGTCATTTTCAATCGTATGGATGCAATTTTGTGGTGTATTTTGCTCACATCCCCCCTTTCTAATATACGAAAGTTTGATTGCTCCATATTATTCGGTTTTCCAGTAATAAATTATTATGAGAAAAAAATAAACTCTCAGTTTTTTGACCGATATGTCGAAACAGAGAAGTATTTATTTAAAGATTCGCTTAGAAATTCCTTATCAAACTGCAGTTTTTTTCAATCCATATGGACATTTTCAAAAATACACACGGCCAAAAAACCACTAGTGATTTTCCTATCCTTCCAGTTTAACAGTGTTTGGAAGATTATCAAAAAGAACGTGTACACAGAATTTCATCAAAATTAATTATTTTTTTTTCGACAGTTTTCGTGTATCAAAGCAAATTTTTGGCAAATCGTACTTTTCAAAAACCGAAAATCTGATCGCTAGAAATATTTGAGAGTCGGGAGCAGCCGAGAAACGTACTAAATGCGAAAACTCCAGTCTTAGTAGCCGTTTTCGAAAGAAATGCTAAATATCGGAAATACCCAAACGGGCGTTACATATAGCTAAATGCTTACGAGCCTGACGCGTGACGGCTCACCACCCAGGAACATGTGTACTGAATGCGTCAAAATAAGTTTTCAGGCCAGAAAGTCTACTCGACCCGAATTAGCGTTACATAGCAGAGCCCGACGCGTGACGACTCAGTCTCGTTCACTACCCTGGAAACAGTTTGTTGTTCTCGTCAAACATCTTCATTTCAAAAATGTCAAAATTTGTAATACTAAAATGTATGTAATTGATACTAAGGACGATTGATTATCGCCCTTCGTTCCAAGGCAAGAAGTAGGCGGAGGGGCAGTGGTTTCTAGGGAAACGGAAGGAAGGCCAGCGGCAAATTGCCCTGGTTTTTTCCAATTAACTTGCGAATTTACAATTTCATGAAATTAAAAAATATATTTTTATATTAGTCTTTTATGCAATGGCTCCAGGGGGGGGGGGGGGATTGGGTATTGGAACCTCATGGCAACAGATATTATTTAAAAACATTTTAGACGTGCAGACGTTCGTTTAA